>JAQGBH010000327.1:0-56905 GCA_034698265.1 Sminthurinus aureus | reverse complement strand
TGTACATTTATATGGGAGAGCTTTGAGGCTGTGTAGAGAAAAAATAAAAGGCGAAAAGGCTTTCGCTTTCTCTCTCTTTCTCCGGTCTGTACTTACTCAAACATGTTTCATAATATTTTATACTTTCCTCGGTCTTTTATACGGCTATTTTATTCCCCCGTGTATTATATTTTCTGCTCATTATTTTCGTGTCCATGGGTACCGATTTTCAGCCAACATGAGATGAATACTTACAACAGCGTCCATAATTTCTGATACCAAAAAATAGAATGCCAATATAGTACAACACACAATACGTTGAAATAGAAGAGAGTGGAAACTTTGTCCAAATATTTATTCGTTCTTTGTAAAAAATTAAGTATTGCAATTTGGTTTTGTTTGCATTGTGCGACTCACAAAATCAGAAAAGCAATTGCTGAAACAAAAAACATGAGTTCTGTTACCAAATTTGCTATGGTATGTATTATGGACACTACATGCAAATTGCATGATCATCGTAAAAATTAAATTTCTTAATGCTAATTTAGGCCGTCATGTATTTTGCTGTGTTGTGCTTGTCATAGTTGTCATTGTAAAATGTTTTGAGTTTTGAGTATGCTTTCAAAAATAAGCATCACGACGAAAATCATGATTTTCTGCTTGGTTCTCTCACAACAATAAAATTTTGATCCAATACTTTGTTTCTCATGTACATGGCTCAACGCTCAAGTTGACAAACTCCAGTTGGCTGGATTCGAATTCTCTTGACTGCTGTGTAAACGGAGAAAAATTTACGTGGGCTTGTCCTCGGGTTTGCTTTCAACATGATTGAAATGAGTACGACTACGAATTTTCAAGATTCCAGCTCGAGCTTGCTCCTCTTTTATTTTTTGTTTTCTCATCAGCTTGAAAGTCCAAATGGAAAAATTGGCCGGAAATTGTAAATTGATAGGAAAAATAAAATGCTCCAAGGAGCTCAACTCATGCAGAAGAACGGAGAGAGTTTTGAGGCTGTCGAGAAAAACAAAAGGTTCTCTCTCTCTTTCTTTGACAATACAAAGAAATTGTAAAATTTGTACACTTTTAAATCCAAAATCCAAAATCACAACTCTTTGTTATTTATTTTGCTTGTAATTTGTAATTTGTAATTTTGTCTTTTGTCTATGCAACACACAGTAATGTTTTGTCCAGCTTCTGCTTCTGATTTTTGTAGCTGCAGCAGATTAAAAAAGTCTAAATATTATTACAAATTCCATTTCGACATTGATGTAAATATTTATTACAGATTGCTTCATCTTTTTATTCCAATGAAACATTTAGGTCATGACACACATTTTCATTTCCAACAACAAGAACACGTGAATTTTGAATTTTGATCTGTGCAGCCATTCAAAATTCAAACATATGGTACATAAAAAATTGACAAATGAAGCTTTGAATTTTGAATCTTGTTGATATTATTAAAAACTGAAATCATCTTTGCAGTTCCACAAAACATAAAAATATCCATCCATCATGAATCATGAATTAACCTGATAAAACGAGAATAAAATCCCCAGCGCAGCGCAAACGTCCATGAAATAGAAAAAAAGTTGAACTCGCAAGTAAATTATTTTGTAATTTTGACATCAATTGAATTACTATGAATCTATGACGACAAAAGTCACGACATTAAAAATTTAAACAACAAGTATTTTGATCACATTTTATCATTCGGTTTGATTTTGAATTTGAATTTCTCATGGCGCCGAAAACATTTCTTACTCATAATGATCATCATTTTTCGGGATGAACTTTTCACCTCCGACTTTTGTTTTTCTTAGCATTTTCAGGGCTAAAAATACCTTTGCCGTGTGACCTTTGAACTTTTGTGCCAAAGTGGGATTTTTCTTCTCCTTCAGCCAGAATGGAAATTTGATTACCAGTATTTGCAAAACTTTTGATTTTCTCAGGGAAATATTCTTCTGTTTTTGTCTACAGACGAGCCAAAATCTTCTCAAAATCTTAGCACTCGAGATGATTTCAAAGAGACAAGCGGTTGCTGGGAGGATGAGAAAAAGGAGCCAAATTTCAAAGACGAGATGAATATCCGAGTCTTGAAATGAAAGTGGTTTAAATTCCGCAAGAGACTCGTCGATAAATTCAGTTGAATTTATCCAAATTTGCCGATCCCGATGAAAGTTGATTTGATCCCACTTTTCCCACCACCAAAAAATTCCAGAACTCACAAGAATTTTCAGCGGGCTATAGATGAAATCTGCGTCATGTGTCTTAACTGGTGATGTAGACAGGTCGATTACAAATCCATAAGTTTGTTGAGTTTTTGCGTCCCTTTCATCTGAATTGTGAACGAATTTCATGCCGAGTTCCGGATTTTCTTTCATCTGCCGTTTGAATTGATTCCAGTAGAACGGAAAATCTTCAGCCTTTGTCATGAAAACGGTTTTTGGACCTCTCAGTTTGCTGGTGATGAGCAGAGGCAATTCTTCGGTGCAAGTTATTTTCTGACGAAACCAAACGAGTTCCATTTTGTGAAGTTGTTGACACGGCTCAAAATCCTGACAACCGGATTTTTCAAATGGGAGCAGCATGGATTCATAATCGCAAACCGATTCACATCTGGACCACGCCTTAAAATGTATACTTTTTTCAACCCGCGATCTGAGAAACAGTGGCTTGTCATCGTCAAAGAAGGTCCGAAATCCAGTCAAGTTGAACGTAATAGTATTTTGATTATATTCAGTTCCACAATCCCAATCCCAATCCATTTGCGTGTAGTAGACAAAGAAGTCGCCATCTTTGAGGAAATCCATCGAACTGTTCCACTTCGGCTGACTTGCGAATGGAAAATCCAGCGTGTATTCACTTTTGATGATCACTTTTGAAATCCATTCACCAAAATCAGACTGATCATCAACCAAACGGCCAAAATCAGACGAATCGCTCTCTTCAACAAATTTTTGATGAAGGTTTGGTGGATTTGGGGGATCTTTTTGTGGTGCTGTATTCCTGGTGGAATTTCCTGATCAGGTTGCTCAAGCAAAATCCGGAGGATCCACAAACAGAGTTCGGACAGTATCTTCCAGGTCACCCTGATTTTTGAGGAAGTTTTCTTTTGGTTTTTCATCAAAACCAAAGCAGTAATGACGAGCGATGTGACAGTTATTGCCATGGCGACGAAAATAAGAGTCCAAACTTCCGTTTGGAACGGCGTCGTGTAGATTTGAAGTCCGCTCTTCATTTGAAAGACACTGTCGCTTGTGATGAATTTGTAGTTTTGACTTCCGGTCCAAATCCATTTTACGTCATAGCTCTCTGTAATTTCGGGTGCAACAATGTAAATCTGTACCCTGAGCTTTTGGGACCCCCAGTTGTTTTCAAAAATATTTTGAAAGTCACTACCAAACTCCCAAGTGTCATTCAGAACAGAGTTGAGAAAATTTTCTAGAGTTGTTGTGAAATTAACTGGACCATTTTTATCCCCTGGAGTAGAAAATCTGGATAATTCTGATAAAATTCCTGATTTTGATTTTTCAGCTGTCACATTCTTGTTGTTGTTTGACATAATTTTGGAGTAGCAGGACCTTCCTGGAGATTTTGTCTGACAGGGTATTTTCATGTCATGATTTTTCTTAAGGATGGTCAAATAATTAACAATCCACACGCTGGAAAATTCCAATTCCTTTTCCGTCACGCTGATTCTGCTCTTTTGACGATCGCAATCGGGATCTCTTGCCGGAATTGTGATAACAGTTAGCGGAAATATTTGAGGAAACTCATTGGACTGAAAGATAGCGAAAAACGGTTGAGGAAAATTTGTTGGACTCTTGGTTTCCTTGGAATTTGAATTCGATTCATTTTTATTTGCATTCGGGTTGGAATTTGGATTGACTACAACATTTCCTTGCTCTGATATTTCCAAGAAAAGGAAGGTGAATTTTGCAACAAAAGGTGAACTCTCAAGCGCACAGTTATTATTCCGAATAAACGTACGACAAAACACGTTGTGGCCAGAATAGAATAGAATTTCTGTTCGTTTTTCCTCTACTTCGTGTGAAAATGTTTCCTCCTTTTCACGTTTAGAAAAACTGAAAGGCCAGTAAAACATGTTGATAAAGCAGCGCGAGTTTTTTGAACTTGCTGTCAAACTGAGTCCATCACTCAATCGACTTCTGTATTTACTGTCCCGTCGTAGAGCGCCATCTTTTAAGAGGACGGGAATTAAAATATTTGTATATGTACTGGAGTTTTGTACTTGGCCGATTCCGATTCCGATTTGAGCTGCTAGTTGAATTTCTTTTCTATCTCTTTCATTCTGCATGGTATTTCCACATAGATGAATCCAACAGCCACTTTCCATCACGTCTTCGAGAATCGAAGCCAGATCAATGCCTCGGAGAGTTGTTGCTTCAATCGGTGACCTCAGAGATATTCCGATGCTTTCCGACATTACAAATGAATGATGAGGAGTCCAGCTTTGGATTCCTAATACAAAGATTATTAATTGTATCTTTAAGTCGATCAAATTTGCGGTCATTTTATCGAAACGGGAGATAATAAATTTATGTATAAAGTTCCACAATTTTAGACTTTGTATAAAGCTGACTAGAAACGTACAAAATTGGTTTGTGTTGGTGAAATAAATTAGGCGAGACTGAAAATGGAGTGTGAGTCAACATTTTGCAATTTAATTTTCAAGAGCCCCTTCACAAGTAGAAAATTGAAAATTATCAAGTTGATGGCATTGTTTTGTTTTCAAAATTCAAAACACTCGGACTAAAACTTGGAAATATTATGATTATGATTGAAAGCTCTTCAAGCTCAAGATTCAAGATTCAAGATGCAATTTGTTAAGTATTAAGTATTTCAATTTCAAGTTCAAAAGCGTAAGTATTCAACATTGAATTTGAGAATTTATTGAACAAAGTGAAATTCACGAGCAAAGTACCCGAGGTGACATCTCTAGAATCGAATGGGTGTATAATGTATGACGGTTGAAGAGAGTTCAGGGAGTGCAGTAAAAACCTAGAATATTACGGGTCTCTTTTCCAACTTACCAGTGGTAAGTTACCACAGATATTTGTGACTAAAGGCAAAATAATAAACTAGAGTAAAAATACAGGATTCTATAGATGCATTCAAAAGACACAAAATAAGCATCAAGATTTTAGAAAAGCATCAGGTTTTCACCTCCGAAGTTTACTTCTTTGTGATTGAGCTTTTTTTAATGTTGGTAAATGAGTAGTAAAACGATTACAGTTTTCTGATTTGAAAGCCTTGAACCTCAAAACCTGCTGCTTTTCTAAAATCTTGATGCTTATTTTGTGTCTTTTGAAGGCATCTATAGAATCCTGTATTTTTACTCTAGTTTATTTTGATAATTTTACACTTTACCAAAGACAAAACCGGCACCTGAGTAAATTTTTCAGGAATTAAACGCTGCTGAAAATGGTCACTTCAAAAGTTTACTCGTAAAATTGAGTGATTTAGTAAACAGCCTACATTCTTGTCAATTTTCCTTTCAAAATCTTCCCTCACATCAGAATTATGAGGCAAACGTTAAGACTATGAGCCAAAAGTAATTGAAAAGCTAGTTTGGCTTCTCCTATTTTTACCAAGTCGGACTGGATGTTTTTCAGTGCAAAAATTATCATTATTTTGGAGTTTCGTGGTTCCGCAGTCTCATTTTTTGTGTTTTAGAGTTTTTCCTTGAAAGTATTTCATCTACACCTTATTTTGTGGGAGGGGATTCAAATATCCATGGCAACGTTATTATTTTACACTGAATTTTTACATAATACACTAAAATGTGTACTTAATGACACTGCAAGAGCCCTATTTGCTGGAACTAAAAAATGTCAACGGAATATCAACTACATTTTGACCACAAAGCCATTCTTAAAATATAAAAATTTTGTATTAACCGGAAGCCTGGTAAAACTCATATGTAAACTGATTGCTCTGAAAAAAAGTTCGCAATTTTGAAAATTTTTCAAAAATTCTGAAAGAACATGACAAACGACCGCTCGAGACGTGTTTTGACTGATTTTCATGAAATTGAAATGAGAAATGTGGCTGCAGTAAATTTTGAAAGGCATTTTTAACTTTGAACAGGTTTGTGAATGTTGCGTTAGCAACGACTTGTTATTTTGCCTGTATCTCAGCAACGGAGAGTCGTAGAGCGTTGTGACTGGGCTCAAAAGTTTGGCCGTAGCTAAAATATACTGATTTCATGCCAAGATCACTGATTTCGGATTCCAAATGCCCAAGAAAACGCCGAGTCTATTTTAGGGATCTTGGTGAATGCAAACTATTGATATTTGTTTTGAATTTCAAAACTTTAAAGCATCTATAGAAAAAAGAAACATGGATTGAAAAGTGGGGATTGAAAATTATAAATTCACATTCAACTCCCAACCCAATCCAATCGCACTCTGAACTCTGAAATGAATTTCTTTTGACTTTTTACCTAAATGTTTTCTACTCAGCCCTCACCTGGAGTTTCTGTGTAGTTAAGGTTAAGGTGCGTAATGTGTAATTCAGTCACATATCAACCTATTTAAAATGCCGCATGTTCAAATTGAGAATTGAGAATTGAGTAAATTGAGATGGAATGTGATAAAACTACAAATGCAGAGATGAATATGAGAGTATTAGAGCAGATTAGAAAAATTTAGAGTAGAGGATTGAGAGGAAAACGCAGGTAGAGATACCTACCCAGACAGAAGGAACTACAACTACCACTACCATTGCAGACAAAGAACAGCGAGACGAGCTAAAGGAGGAAAAAGTTTTCTGGATCAAAAAAAATGAAAATTATGAAAGGTAAAAATGTGTACACATGAGAAAAATATGACGAGAATACGAATACGAGTGCAAATTCAAAGTCCAAGTCAAAGTGGAGAATATGGTTATGGAAAATGTAGGGGAATGAAGAGGGAAGAAAGTAAATAGGATTTTTTGTCTACCTTTTATTCCGTCTTCTCTCCTGGAATTTTTCTCCCTTATGAACACTGAACATTTGTACATATTCGGGTAAATGCTCAAAAGGCTGATTTTTCTACCTCATACAATCCGAATCAGAACCAAAACGAGAACGAGAAAAGGATCCGCGTCTCCCGTCTTCTCCTTGCTTCTGACTTATACGATGTACAGAATACAGCTGCAAGCTGAGTAATATTCGTGTAATATTGCCAATGTAATATCAATATAGCTGGATAATATTTGCACGGTAGACTGTAGAGTGTAGAGTGTAGAGTTGTAGTCAAATATTCTCTGCAGGTACATTACTTGCTTAAATAGTTAATGGGGAAATAGAGCAACTCCTTTTACCTTTTACCTTTTACACATCTTTACATCCGCCATCTGTCTATCTATCTCTTTTCGCTGTACACTGTACACTGTACACTGTACACTGTACATTTTGCATCTAGGTATATGCATGTGTAGATTGTAGATCCATCTTTTCCCCTTCTATGCTTATACATTTATACATTTATACATTGCACATGTTATTATATTATTACGTAATATAAAATATGCCTCTAGATTCTAGATTCTAGATTCTAGATTATATTACACCATTAGTATAAAATGGCATCATTTCTCTTGGATTTTTTCCCCTTTTTCGCATTTTCCGATTGCAGATTGCCAATTGCAAAACATGACTATAGGGACTAGCTGACTAGCTGACTGTCTTACATAGGTACATTTAGTTGATACTTTCTGCAGATGGATCCCGTAATTATTTTTCTCAAGTCTCGGGTCTCAAGTCTCAAGAAAAAAGCCATCATACTTTGATACCTTGATAATTATTTTATATTTACTCATGAATAACTGTGTATCGGTAGGAATGTTTTTAGAACATTTTTGCACCAGGCCAGTATAGATAAACGACCTTATTTTTCTTACATTACGACGGTTCTTTACTTCTTTGCTAAGTTTACGCAGTGCATAGCACTTGGTGATATGTACAATGCAGAATGTAGAATGTACATTGTACAGTGTACAGCTTTGGACTGTTTAATTAGTTTGCACAAGAAAATTATTACTAATGAGTACTGTGAATAGTGAATGGTGAATGAGGATATGGAAATAATTACAAGAAAAATGTTTGTTTTTTGGTTACGTTTCCACAGCCGATGATGACGATTGTTACTACGCATCTTTATCTTTTCTTCAAATCTAGACTCTAGCTTATAATTTCTAGACTCTTCCAGAGCTTGCAAAAAAATACCTTTTTTAGTAAATTTTATCTAGATTATAGATTCTAAATATATTATATGCTGTTTTGGTATGGAATGGATTTCACCGAGTACACATGGTTGTAAATATTCATTTAAGTCTTAAATCATAGCGCCAACATTCAACATCCTCGTCATTGTCATATTTCTCATCATCATCATCATCGTTCTCAATGTACAAACGTCAAATGTGTATAGACTGTAGATTGTAGATTGTAGATACATAGATAGTGTATCAAGAATCAAGTGCACAAGTAGTAGAGATAAGTGAAGAGAGTGAGAGGGAAAGAGGAGTGTGTAAAAAGTGAGGATGAGGACTCCACTCTGGTTTCTAGACAATTTTACAACTACAACTACAGCCACAGTCACAGCCAAAAACACAGATCCTTCTTACATTGCATCCACATCCACATCCTACATACTACATACATTCATTCTCTTCCTACTCTTTCTTCTAGCTCCGTACAAACTGGGAAGTGCAAACAGAGTTGATTTGTGTTGGTTTTAGTGCTTCTAGTATCTACCATCTACCGCTTCTCTTTCCCATGCACGTCAAGCCAAACCAAACCAAACCAAACCAAACCAAACCAAAGGCAGCTATTCCAAGTCAAGTCAAGTGGATGTGCAAGTGAATGCATATCCTGTTCCGTAATTATGAGACGATTACAATTATGTTTATTATTATCATGTCTCGCTCTCTTTTTCTCTCTCTGTCGCTCTCTCGCTCTCCATTTCATTTACTCTTTACTCTTTACTCTTTACTGATAGAAGAAATGAAGAGAAACGTGTCATTCTCTGTTGCGTAATACTCTGTATCATGTACCATGTATCATGTCAGTGCAGATTTATACCAATATCCAGAGTCAACGGGAAGGAATGAAAACAATGGAATATTTGGATACAAAAGTATCTGTACATTATACGTGCATAAAACACACATAGAATGCATACGCATTGTAATTCCAATGGAAAATGGAAGCATGCGGCAGAGTCTCATGCCTAACTGCCTAACGTTTTCTTTTCCTCGTAACTACATCAAGTAAAGCAGTGAGGAGAAGAAGCAAAGGAGGAAGAAGAAGAACGAGAAGAAAAAGACAGGAGCTGGAAATTCCATTCCAAGTGCAAGTTCCGCCAAAGTATGTACACACAAACAAAGCGTACATTCTACAGAGTATAGAGTATAGAACATACAGTAAAGAGTAGAGTAGAGTAGAGTTGGAGTTGGAGTTGGAATGGGAGTTGAGGCACATGGAAGGGAGTCTGTGTCTGTTTGTGCGTGCGTAGTTGCGTAAAAAGTGCGTTGAACTTTCATCATATGTACGTGCAATGAATGGGACAACGACGGACTGGCTCTCTTTCTCTCTGGCTCTCTCTCTTGAGCTGCGTGTGTATATATGTACATTTGTATATACCTATGCGCTTCTCTTCCCCCTCTCACTCTGTGTCTGTGTCTGTGTTTATGTGTGTGCGTCTCGTCTGTCAAAAGAGAGAGAGAGAAGGGAATACAGATAGAACACGAGACATACATGGATGAAAGTAATAGGAGATAATACTCAAGAATTACTCTTAATCGTCATTTTGGCCAGCCTTCCTGGCGTCAAACTCGGAGAATAATAATATGATAATTAATGTATGACATAAGCTAAAGCTAAAGCTAAAGAGTCTAAGCTCTAAGCTCCCGTCAGTCCCATTCCCATTCTAACTTGTAGTCCAATTCCTAGTCCGATTCCAATTTCCATTTTGATTTTAACTTGAATTCAACGCAAGTATGTAAACTCTGGTGCTGTTAGCGTATTTCATGTTGCTGGTTTGTTTGTATCATATGACTTTAAACAATATCATTTTTGTCTACACTCTACATTTTAACTGCAAACGTTTCAATTTTCATTGTGTGTTTAGCATGGAAAATTCATCAAAAATTTAAAAGAGCAAATATGAATACGAGACGCATACTTTACACTCATTCCTCCTTCCTCATTCATATTGACAATTGACAATCGACAACTGACAACAGACAATTGACAATTGACGATAAAAGTATGAAATCTACTAGATACTAGATACTAGATACTAGACATTTGACGTCAAACCTCAAAAGCACCATCAATTACACATTCTTTTATTGGCAAATGGAAAATAGCGAATGGTAAATGGCAAATTAATCCATCAAACGTTGACTCTAGTTTTCCAGTTTCAATTTTTCCTCCACAACCACAATTCAAAATTCAAAACTCAAAACTAAAAACTCAATTCACATGAATATCCACGACAAGAACCACAATTTAAAGGTAGGAAAGTTGGAGAGTGTAGGAACCTAGGAAATTTGGAATTTGCAGGAAATTCGTTTCCACGATATTTGTACACAGTGCACGTGGGTCAATTATGTGTACGGTCTGCGCTGGCCGTCTTGAGTCTTGAGATACTTGAAAAAAGTCTAGTGTCTAGTGTCTAGTGTCTAGAATTTATAGTGTAGACTGTAAAGTGTAGGCTTAAAAACGCACATGTTCAACTTTACACCAAAGTATCATAGATACATTTAGGCGAGTTAAAGAGCGGGAGATGGTCATAAGACATTTTCATGCCTGGTCTACCATCTATACTATCTAGTATCTAGTATCTAGTATCTAGTATCTAGTATCTAGTATCTAGTATCTAGTATCTAGTATCTAGTATCTAGTATCTTCTGTAAACTATAAACTATAATAATATGATACTTAGTAGATAGAATATAGAATATGATATGATGTGGTAGGTGTAAGGTCTGTGGTTGAAATATTGACTTGCTCCTATGTCGTATGTCGTATGTTGTATGTGCGGACTCACTTGTAAAGTGTAACGTGCATCTAGTTCTAGTTGATATAAGTACAGACACAATACACAATACACAGGCTGATTCATACAGCGTCAAGTTGGGAGATAGTGAAAACATTTGTGGCGGTATAAGGAAGTAAGAGTAAAAGAGCATCAACACGATGCGTATTCAGTATTCAGTATGGAGTATGGAGTATGGAAGGGATTTCCTCGCTACACTGTGATACATTGAGATATAGCGATTGAAGCGGGATTGTGGTCTACGCACAACACACATTGTGCCTATAGCTTTAGTTGTATTTGCTAGTTGGTAGGTATACAAAGTACAAAGTATATGGTAAGAAATACTAGTAAACTACGGAATACGGAAGGGGACCAAAAGACGGAGACGTAGAGGTAGAGGAAGAGGAAGAGGGAAAAGGAAGAGGGAAAGAAGACACAAAGTGAGAGGGAATGGATGCACGTGGCAGCTTTTGCTTCCTTTAAAAAGCTATGACTCTGACTCTGACTCTGGTTCTGGCTTTGACTCGGCTATCCTCCTTGACATGCCATGCTCCTCTCCCTCTCTCTTCTCCGTCGCCCTCTTCTCGTCTTCCTCTTTGACTCGGTTTGCTCTTTCTTTTCCCTAGTTTTTCCCATAAGATGCCTGTGAGCCTGTGATGCTATGGTATGGGATGGGATGTGATGTGATGCTGCCATTTGCCATTGCCATTGCTTGAACCTTTCTATGGTGTATGACAAAGAATATAATACAATATATTATGTATTCACCGGGTGTACTATGAAGACTTCTTGTCTGTCAGCAAATGTGCAAGTGGATGTGGATGTGTGGAGTGTGGAATGTGGATGGAAAGGGAAAGGAAAATTCAAACTGGCTGGATCTATCCATTCACATTCGAATTCAAATTCTACATACCTACGCACCACGCACCATGCACATACACATACACATATACATGTTACACACACATGTACATTGTACATTGTACATTGTAAATTCTAGATTGTATATTCTAGATGTACGAATCTGTAGTTGAAAATACAGATAAAAAAATTTAACCCTTCTTCTCCTCTTTTCCCTTATCTGTCTCCATGTGCTTTCACAGGAATAAAATAGAGGATAAAATTGAGGTATACACCGTACACTCTAGAGTCTCTGTGTGTATAAAGTATAAAGTATACTTGTGCTCAATCTACCATCTCTACAAGTACAAATACTAGATACTAGCTACTTGAAATTTCATTCATGTTTTATGCATTGCAATTTATTTATTGAAAAAACTCAAAAACTCAAAGCCGCCATCAACCATCAGCCCCCCACACACATAAATGTACACATGTACCCACATTTATCTAGACACTCGTACTCATATCCCTATTTTACATTATTACAGGTTGAATAAAAAACTCCAGCCTCGAGTACCGATACACAAGAAACACACGCAAGAAAGAGAGAAACACATGGAGAAACCTTTTAAGGTCTTTTGATTTTTATTAAACGGACAATTTACCAATGAACTTGTACATTGTACAATGTACAGACAACAAAAGGTCAAATACACTGTGCAATATCCGTATTTATGTGTTTATGCGTGTCCCTCTTGCTCTCTTGTTTATATGTATACTGTATAATGTAAATTCCGTAGCACAGGGTTAAGTCAAAATGTAGGGAACACGCAAATTTTATGGTACAAGTTTTTTGTTCTGGGTTTTATTTTATTGGTATTGGTATTGATTTGATGTTGATATTGTACTGTGTTGGTTTATAATGTTAGAGTGTATGCGTGTTCATATTCAAATTTCAATTTCAATTTAAACTGAAATCCAAGTACAAATCCAAATCCACATGATTTTTTGTGTACATAATTCAGGTTGATTTCAAGTGGTTTAGCTCATCAAAAAGAAGGGGGTATAAAATTCCCGTCCTTTCTCCACCATTTGTGTACAATATACAATATACAATATACCTTGTGCTAATGCCAGTGCCAGTGTTTTTTATTTATGTATAGGATACAATGTATATTATTGGTGTGTCTTCTCTGTCTACTGTCTACTGTGTATTGTGTATTGTGTATGCCAAAGGTAAAACAGAAGACGTAGAAAGTACAAGAGAAAATAAAGTTATGATAGTCAAATGTCAAATGAAAACGAAACGGAAAACGAAGAGAGGGCAAAGGTATTATTATATAATTTATTCATTATTCATTTGTTAGTTTTTTCTGAAAGCTCACGTGAATTTTTTCCTTGTGACTTGTGGCTTGTGGATTGTGGATTTTGAATTGTGGACAGTTCAATGTCCATGTAAATGTTTACCTCCTTTCTGTCTCAACAATACAGAATAAACCATAATATACCATAAAATTCTGCACTACCTAGGTCCTAGGCCCACTCGTACAAATTGCACTGCAAGGAGAATATGGAACATTGGAACATTAGAGCATGGTATGTGGCTAAAAGTTGGTATACAAAATACAAAAGCTTTTTCTAGATACCAAATATCATACCGGTGTACTGTGCCTGGTATGTGTCTGTGTTGTGCAGTATGGAGTATGGAGTATGGAGTAGTGTGTTCATTGTACAGTGTACAGGGTAAGAATTTTCATAGGACATGGCTGGTTGGCTGGTCGGTGGTGAGTTGTTAAGTAGATGGAATAAAATACTTGAGAATATTTCTAGTTTGTTGGCCCTGTAAAAGGAAAAGGAAAACATGACAGAGTACAACATTACATTACACAAAAGACAAAATACAAATACAAAACACGGCAGACCTGACCAGAGGAGACCACATTAGAACTCCTGGTCAATATTACTTCAATACCATTGATTTCTTTAAAAGGTTTGATACATATATGCAAACGGTAGGCGAGAGGTGTACTCGTTTACAGGCAAAGATACACGTAGCGTCTAGATTCTAGGTTCTAGAATCTAGAATCTAGAATCTAGAATCTATATACCGAGTCGTGCAAGGTTTTGAGTCCATTAAAGAGTACTGGCATTACGATGGAGAACGGAGAATGGAAATAAGGAAAGCAAGTTCGAGTACCGGACGTTCCTTTTCCCTCTCACTCAGTCATCATTTCATTATTGATGAGGGGAAAGATGAACGGGAAGACGGAGACGAAGAAGGAGAAGGAGAAAGAAGAGGAAAGCATTAGACAAAATTATTATACTCCTCATGTACACTGTACACTGTAAGCTATATACTTTCTATATACTTATGTCCCCTTGTATATAGTATATAGATGTATATTCTTATATTGGTATATGTGGAGGGTAAATTTAAAATTTAGTTTGAATTTAAATTAAAGAGCAGAGAGGAAAGACAGGTTCAGTGACAAGTTCATTCCGGGTTAAAGTCCTACACACTACACACTAGGCACTAGACACTAGATACTAGATACTTGATACTAGACGCATACATTGATATGTACATAAAAAAGGTGGCAAACTATGCTATGGCGGGTCCATGTGTAGAAAGTAGGAAAGCAAAAGGAGGGAGAAAAATACGAGTCCTATGGAAAAATACAAAATACAAAGTACAAAATACAGGAAATAGAGGAATAATAACACTAACACTAACCGTAACCCTAACAGTAACAGTAGCCGTAATAGAAACTGTAGGAAGAATATATAGAATGTAGAATACCGAGCCAGCGAGTGAGCTACAAGCGTAGATGCGTAGTGATGGAACACGGAACATGGATGAGGAATTCTCCAGAGAGACTTTTCGTCTTCCTAGTCTTCCTAGTTCCAGTCAGTAGTCAGTGGATTGGGTTGCCGGAAAAGAAATTACCATTTCAACTATAAAGAAACACACATAGATTTGTTGTAAAATGTACATTCTACATTCTACATTCTACATTCTTGTACTAAAACAGAGAGACTATTTTTTTATGCAAGGAGTCGGTGAGTTCATGTGCACCGTACACTTTACAATGTACAATTTGCAGTGTACATGTGTAAAATAGCCTGGTGTTGATACCCTACAAATGTTTTGCCTTTCAAATTGTAACATGAACCCTTTTACTTTCCATCTTGACTTGTCATGTCATGTCACGTCGTGTCCCGTCATGTCATGTCCTGTTGCTTCATCTTCTATCTTCTTGCACATGTGTATGGGGTATGGGGTATGGGGAGAAAATTCAATATTCAATAGTACTTTTACCTTTTACATGTTGCGTAAAACGTAGGTTTCATAATAGTTTGGCTACTTATTGAGTATCAAGTATTGAGCATTGAGAATTGAGCATTGAGTATTGACCATTTAAAATGATTAAAGTATAAACCAAGAATTTGTGTACATGGACAATACAAAGTAACTTTAATGCTAATATCTAAAACTCGTAATCATAATTCATAATAATATTATATTATAAATTGGTTCGGATTTACAACTTTGTTTTGAAAATGGAAACATTTGCTATAATTTTTCTACTCCCTGAAAGGAAAGTCGTCCAAAGTTTGAAGTTTGAAGCTTATTGACTCATTTCTCTGTCATTCTGTGTTCTGTCATGGGCACATTTTTAGGTACACATGGGTAAATTGTAAATTGTTGTACATTGTTCATTGTCATTGTCATTGTACATCAAAGTCCAGTCTAGTGATATAGTGTTTGTTTGTTTACACCAGCTAAACAATAAAAGGGTGTAGAGATAGACATTGTGATGCAGCTAATTTTATTATCATTTGTGCTTGTGCATTGAGATGAGATGAGATGAGATGAAAAGATGGGAAGAGAAGAGAAGCAGAGACAAGGATGTAGAATGTAGATTGTAGAATGTAGAGGAAGCGAGCAGAGAGAAAGTTATTGAGAGTGAAATATTCTCTTTGTCAAATTTTTAAAAAAGTGTTTCAACTCTTCAATTCTTCAGTTCTCCAGTTCTTCAATTCTTCGAGTCTCGAGTCTTTGAGTCTTTGAAGTTGTGGCTTGTTGTTGGAATTTAAATGCTATGGGCTAAAAAACTGTACGCTGTACGGGATGAACTTAAGACCCGAGTAATGTGTAGAGTAGAGTAGAGTAGAGTAGAGTAGAGAAGATTCTTATTGTATACTCCTTGGTTTCCGTCCTCTATGGTATACCATAGAGGATCCACAATCCACAATCTATGGTACATGTGATGCATACAAATTAGTATTGGTGATTCAAACTCACAGTTTGAAAAATATTCTGCTTCCATATCCTGACAAGTTTCAACTTTCAAGTGTTGATGTTGATGATGATGATGATGATTTGCGTCTGCTGGAGTACTTTAGTTTGGCTCTTTGGATCATCCAATGATTTTCAAGATGACACACACTTCCCGCTCTTCCGTCCTTGACTAACTTGATACCTTACGCTGCTACATTGCTAGGTGTATGTAGCTTTAACTTCAACTTGAGGTTCACCTCGCCCGTTTCATGTTTACTCATTCACTTGCGTCGCCTTCCTCACACCTCGCACCTCGTACATTTTACAGTGTACATTGTGCGTGTTTGGCTCGTAATATTGATATTTGTCCATGTTTTTCACAAGGTTCACTGTTCACTGTTTACATTGTTACAGATTTAGTTATTATATAACGGTGCGTAGATAGTAGATAGTAGATAATCGGCATTTATCTTGCCTCGATTTGAATTTGGAGCTGGATTTTACTTATACCACTATGGCGTGTGTCCTGTTATGACTTGAGTTTGACATTGTAAAAACCTATTAGTGCCAGTTTTTACGATGCGAAGCAGAGTATTGTTTTCCTCGTGTCCGGCTGGATGTCTGTGCACATTGTGGTAACGTGAGACAACGAAACTAGCGCCACCTAGCGGGAAATTTTTTAACTAGTCAGCGCCCTCTAGCGGGAAAATTTTCAAACTAGTGGCCAAGTTTATTATATGAAGAATTCTTATACTCTGCTTCGCATCGGGAGCCTAACGCATTTATGCTTTGTAGGCGATATAAAATCCTCACGAAGGGAGGATTTTTGACTTTATTTCTTGTTTCAATATTCTACATTCTACATTTTGTACTCTGTATTTTGTATTCAATATGCATCATCTACATGTAGAATAAAGAATCTACAGAGATAGAGTTGCTGCCGTTGTAGCTATTGCAATTTTGAGGATGCTCTAATGTTCAAATTTCAAATTCGAGCCCAATTTCCAGGGACTTTTCAATCCTCGGATAATCCCAACTTGCAATTTACCACTCCTCTCATCATTCTCATTTCTTTCTCCGCATAAAGTTGTCACGAGGTTTATCACACGACACGACTAGACTAGACTAGACTTAGCTACAACTGCAGATGGAGACTGTAGACTGTAGACTCTAGACTCTAGACTCAATATGAAAGGAGACGGAGGTGGTGATGGCGAAGGCTCAAATTTAAATACGATGGGGCTCATGTCTCCATTTATCTTAATGAAAAGACCGATGACTTATGTATGTACGTGCAATCTACAGTGTCAAATGTACAGTGTACACAAAGACGAGTAGAAAGTCACGCATCCAGCATCCACCAAGCTCCAACTTCCAAGTCTCAAAACCAGAACAGAGACTTACCAACACCACGAATTTTCTACGTACATTCTACATTCTACACCCCAAGTTTCCTCCAGTATTATCAGTTTCATTTTATTTTTGCTGGTTTAGTTTTTAGAAAACTCGATAATATTTCTGATTTCAAAATTCCGAGATTCGACTAGCTTTTATGGTACTTGCCAAGAGAATAATTAAAGGTGCGTACACAATGAAAGGTGGAGGTTGAAGATGCGCCCCGTGTCTAGTGTCTAGTGTCTAGAATTTAGAATCTAGAATAAATGAAAAAAGACATTTGCGTCTTAATAAATCCATTGGAATTTGGAATTTGACTTTACTCATTTAATTTGATGATCAAGGTTTGCATAAAGGATGATTAAAGAGGAAGAACGAAAAGAAATACATTTCTTTGAGGTTTTGGGAGAAAATGCTAGTCGGATAATATTTTACTGGTTGTTTTATTTTTGCATTTGCTTTTGCGTCTGCATCCTCATCCTCATCTTGTTCGTTTTTTTATTTTCTACCCTTGATTAAAGTACTCGTATTTTTCATTACGTATGTTTTACATCAGCCATCAACGACTGCACCACGCGCATTTGTGTATTTGTGTGTTTTTTCCTTACATGTACGGCAACTGTGAGGAGAAGGAGCTATTTTTGGAATCATTTTCAATGAAACAAACAGACAGGGAAAGTTTTTCTCCTTGATTCTTTCCCTGCCACAAGCCTGCTCCTCAATGCTCAATGCAGTATAGAGTGTAGTGCGTGTATGCGTGGATGCGTAGATATACAGCCTATCCACAATAAGTATGGATACACGTGCCAACGTTATTTGTATGGGGAACTGCGGATTGTGTATTCTATACTCTGTAGGGTAGTGTGAGTATAATGCATGGGGTGGATATACAATGCTCAGTGTACAATATGTTCCAAGTTACAGCTATGCTATTCTTTTAAATGCAGTTGAGCACGAGAGGTTTCAGGATAAAGCAGCTACAATAACAGCATTAACAACAGCAACTCGGAGCTTTTCACTCTCTCTCTCTGTATCTCTGCTTCTACATCCGTATGCGTATCCGTATGCACCAACAGCAACTCCTGCTCTATGCTGTGTGTGCACCTCTCTTGGTCTGGCTCTGGTCTGGATGTGCGTGAAAAGTGCGTACGGTGCGTAAGGATATACTTGCATACAAAGTGCGTAAGCAAGATTTTATAGAGAGAGAGAGCCCGAGAAAGAAAGAAAGGAGCAGACAGACAAACACACACAGACACACATGTATAATATATATATATATCTACGCACTACGCACAGAGAGAGAAACGTGCGTAGCAGCCAGAGCCAGAACCAGAACCAGAACCAAAGCCAGAGCTAGAGAGACGAATGAACGATGAACGCCAAAGTCGGCCATTCACCTCAAGCCAGTGTCAAAATAAATTCTCTCTGCCTCAGCCTTTCAGTCTGTCTGCCTCTTTTCTCTTGATTTTCAAACTGTCTGTGTTCCGTATGTGTTTTGTATTCTGTAAGCTTTATGTTGGGTTGTGTGTAATGGTTTTTCCCCTACGAGAGCACGCACAAATGTGGAGGTGCGTACATAGTACATTATGCTATTCTATCCTATGCCATGGCACACACACACGCACATTCTACTACTAGCAAAATAAGAGACATTACGCACTCTGTGCTTTTACTACTACTACAACTACTACTCTTCACTCCTACTATTCCTACTATTACACACTACGCACAAAGCACAAAGCACAACACGCACTGCTCCATGCCTATGGAATATGTAATATGGGATATGGAATATGTAGAATGAGAGAAAGAGTGGCGTGTGAATGCTTCTGTGGTTGGAATGAAGAAAAAAGTCATCTTATTTTCTCATCTGATCTGGTTTGACGGACCAAGTTGGCGGCTTGACGCTTGATGCTTCCTCTTCCACTCCGTTCACCAATTCACAATTCACGGCAGTCAGCATTCACCAATCACCAGTCAGTAGGCAACAGTCAGTAGTTCACCTTTTCCCATCACCTGTCACCGTCCATCAATCCATTCTTTTCCTCCGTCTGTAAAAAACAAAAGAAGATTCGATTCAACAAATAATTCTAATTGGTTTTTTTCCTCTAGACTCTAGACATGTAGACAAAAGGGAAAAGGAAAAGGGAAAAGGCAAAAGGCAAAAGACAAAAGACAAAAGACAAGAGGAGGAAGCTCTTAAAATAGATTAAATTTCACAAGCCTTTATCAACTAAATTCACTTTTATCATGGAAATATGCGGCACGGCAATCGCAAAATGTTAGAAAGTTAGAAAAAACCTTTGTGCTTCCTCCTACGCGGCTAATCGATTTTTCACTGTGCATTTGGGCATTTGAACATTTGAGCATTTGCATAACATTAAAAGATGATGATGGTTTCATTGCATTTCAATTAACTGGTCTGTTCTGGTCATTGGCATTGGCTTTGGCTTTGGCCATGGAGCATTAGGTTAGGTTAACTTGGTGAGTGGAAATGAGATAATAATAAGACACGCTCCTTTGTTCCTTGACAATCCACATCCACATCCAGATGATACAATCTTTATTGATAATTGTATCAGTGGTTCATCCGACTTGTACGTTGTACATTGTACATTGTATAATGGACCACACTAAATGATGTATGCTATGGGTATGGATGCAAATGCGGACACTGATACGAATATGGATTTGGATTCGTGGATTCGAGTACAAGAGCAAGAACAAGTGCACAAACGAGTGCAGGCACAAGACACAATAACAATAACGACCGTCATAAAAATCCTCGCGACAGTAACGACAACCGCTTTATGGAAAAAACCACACATTGAAACAGATTCAGAGTGGGAGAAAAGGGACAAGACACAAATTTATTTATCTACATCCTTGTCACTCTTGTCCTCCTTCCCGCCTTCTCATCCTTCTACAATTCTACAATGTATATTGTTCATGTTCTGCTATTTGCTTTGCTTCTGCTTCTGATACAACTTGATACTGCTGTTGTGATTTGATATGAATCGATTGCCATTTCTACTGTAGTTGTATTTGTATTTGTATTGGATTGGACTGTATTGTGCTATTGTAATTCCTTCTACTCACATTCAGCCATTCAACCATTCAACACTGCTGCCAAGAAAACAAAAACAAAACCAAAACCATCAAGGAGAAAACAAAAAGGAAAAGAACAAGAATAAGACAGGAGGACAATGTCATGAAGGATTCAAATAAAAAACCAAATATATATCCTTTGATTGCTTTATTGATATTGGCAGCAGCCGTACATCTATTGGGTTTTCTATTTGTGTTGGTTTTGATAGTGATACAGACATCGATATGGATATCGATATATTGATATATTAATCTCTATATTATCTCTACAGATCCATGTAAAAAACATGTTGTTTTCTCCTCCAGTGCCTTTCTTTCCAGTCCCAGTTCCGGTATTTTGTTTCTCAGCTGTCTCATCATTACACTTTTTCTTTTACTCAACTAGACACTAGACAGTAGACGAATGTAGAATGTATAAGACGAATTTGATGGGTTTTTAATGACCTATGAAACCAATAATAGCAAAATTATTCAAATTCTAATATATTTGTGGAACAAGAAAACAAACCAATTTCCTTCTACAACATAATTAATTTTTATTGCTCTAGATCTAGAATCTAGAATGTAAACAATGGACAATTCTCGTAACATAGACATCCACCAAATATCAAATTGAATGTAAATGGTTGTTACAAGGAAAAAACTGTTGAGGTCCTTGCCGTGTTCTTTTTGGGTAAATGATAAAAATAACAATATCCACATGGATATCAATGACCAAGAAATTGTAATCTAGAATTGTTTAGAGATCGTTTAAAAGAAGCCGCAGCCAAAACCGAAACCGAAACCGAAATTTAGTAAAAAAAAAAGGGAAAGAAGGGATGAAAGAAAAAGTGGAAGAATTATTGTTTATCCGCTCAAATTTCAAGTCAAGTCTAGAGTCTAGAGTCTAGAGTTTGGGGGAGCTCTCATTGCATCTTATCCATCCATCCAGAATCCAGAATCCAGACAAAAGGAAGAAGTGAGATTCAAAGGGAAAAGTCAAAGCCCCAAAGTGAAAGGATATCGTAGAAAGAAAGGAAAAGTGGAAAGAGTCTCAAGACTCAAGCCTCAAAACTAAAGATTCTAGATTCTAGATTCAAGTCTCAAGTCTCCAGACTCTAGACTCGAGACTCTAGACTCGAGACAGAAAGAGATATAAAATAGAGAAAGAAGCGGATGAGGAAAAGGAGGTGAAAAGAAGAAAGAAAGAAAGAGTCAAATGATATTTTATTGAGAAGAAAAAATTGAAAGCTGTCGAGCTCCCTTTTCGACACTTTTCATCGACCCAAAAAGGAAAAAGCAAAAGCCAGACATCTTTTTTTCTATTTCATATCCATCTTTTCTCTTTTCTTCTCTACAGCTCAGTTCCACAGATATATCGAGGTGTGCATGTACAATGTACAATGTACATCTCGATCCACATTGTACATTCTATTCTCTTTCCCTTTCCCTTTCAGCATCTCCATCCCTGTCTGTCTGTCCTCTTCTTGCTCCTTCTTCTCCTTTCCCAACTTATTTTTCCCATTCGTATTCCAAACGTGCCTCTTCTTCCTCATCTATACAAACATACTTTTATTCTTTTCACATCCACTAGATTTACACCAATATGTCTGCATGTATATATATCGTCCAAAGAAGTTGTAGGATCTAGACTCTAGAATTTACACCGTATGTCTGTATTATGGGGTTATGTAATGTAGCGGTAGCTGTTGTATGTGCTGTAGCTTGACTGGGAAGTGTGAGGATTGAGGAGGCCTCTATAATTTTCTATTTTCTACCCGTCCATTTCCTCCTCTATTTCTATATTTATATTACTATATTGATGACACAAGTCTAGAGTCTAGAGTCTAGAGTCTAGAATCTAGAATCTAGAATCTAGAACCAAGAATCAAGAGCCTAGACAATTGAAGTGAAAACCCTAGAGTCTAGCTTCTAGTTTCTCGAGTCTAGAGTCTAGAGTTTTCCACACCGTACAAGCATTAAGTTATATTACTATTATATAACCTCCTCTTTTCTACCGCTTCTTTTCACCAAGCCAAGTCAAATCATACCATTTACTTTCCTCACACATATTCTTGATTCTTGATTCTTGATTCTTTCTCCTTTTGCCGTAAGGTAGTCGCGGCTTTTCTTTCCCTCCTTTATAAAATACGAGCCGAATTTGGAATTTGGAATTCCCAAAACTTTCCACTTGTCATGGCAGTTTTCACTCACACTTTTATACTTGCCTTGCATTTGCACTAGCAGAGCTATCCACATTGGTATTGGGACTGGCGGGAATTTTTCTTTCCCTCCTTATTCTTTTCCACTTAATTATTTTTATACACATACTCCATACTCAATACTCAATACTCAATGCTTATCCTCTTATTCGTTAAGCATTGGACATTTTATATTTATATTTGATATTTGATTCCTTTCTCCTTGTTAGATACATGATGAAAAATTAAGAGTGTTAATAAAATAATATGATGACTACAGACTACGGACATTTGACAGAGAAGAGTGTAATTTATAGTGTGTATTATAAATTATAATAATAATGTAATTTATGATCAAGTGCTGTGCCATTCACTAGTCACTACTCACTAGTCAGGGAGTCAGCTTTTAAAGGAGTAGGTAATTGTTCCGGAAATTATGTGAAATGACATTCAACGTGTAAGAAAAACGGCAATTTGGGCAGTTCAACAAGGAGAAGGAAACAGAGGGATGCGAGGGAGAGTGAGAAGGAAAAGAAGCGCGTCTATGCTCCATCCTCCACAATCCAAACTCGACACTCGACACTCTACGCATCTAAGAATGGGAAAAGTTGAGCATTGAGCGTTGAGCATTGAGCATTGAGCAGAGAAAAAAGGAAAACGAGACAGGGGCTGCTATCTATGTACAATGTACATTATATGGCGAAAATTTATCAAAGGCCAAAAGCTCTAGAGCTCTAGAGTCTAGACAAGGCAAAGCATAGGAAAGCGACGGTAATGTGCATGTAGTATGTAGTAAATGTGTAGTAAATGTGTAGCTGAAAGGAACCAGAACCAGAACCAGGAACCGAGTTACTATCATTTTATTTGTGATGGTATCGTGAGGCCACTATATTTGTATTTTTTCTACAGCTTACAATGCGCTATATATATATAGATATATAGATATAGGCACAGACATAGATGTACACACGCATGTGGATATAGGAGTATAATAGTATGAGAGAGTAGACTGTAGACTGTGGACAGGATGATCACATGCGTATACATATCTACGCACGTGCCCGCTACGGCCTATTATTCCAACACAATAGTTTACTCGAGCGGGTTGAGCTCAACTTGGAGCTTGAGTTGGAGTTGGATTCGGATTCGGATTCGGATTTGAAGAAGAGAAGCATCCAGTCTCTGCCTCTCTCTCTTTCTTCCAGTCTTCTTTCCTTTTCTGTCTCTATTTTTACTATGTCTGGTTTTTGGTTCTGGTTCTGGTTCTAGTTCTAGCTCTAGTTGTGCATGTTTATGCTGGTTGAATCTTGAGCGAGTATAAGACTCAGCTCTGTATATCGTAGTATACTGTATATTGTACACAGTACATAGTACACTAGGACCTAGGACGGAGGAGCGTAAACGTAAAATGGATTGAAGTGTAGTATGCGCCATCTTTATCCACACTTGGCAAACTTTCACTGGACTATTGAAAATTGAAAAAGAATTTGGGCCTGCGACAACCAGTGACTAGAGACTAGAGACTAGAGACTAGAGTATAGAATAGAAATTGTTTACCTTCACATAGGACAATAATAGAAAGCCGCCAAAACACAAAACAGCCAGGGAAAAACAAATACAGCATTCTAATATAAATAGGAATACGAATGCAAATTGAGAATTAAAATACTCCACTCTACTCAGCTGACGTGAACAGTTTACAGTTTGATGCCCTTTCGCATATACTATTAGATATCAGAATCAGAATCCAATTCGGTCATCAAATATCAATATCTCACATGGTTTTACAGGTAAAAGTCCCGAGTTTAATTTTTCACACATGTTTTAACTCCTTACTTTTCATCTTGAATTCATTATCAATCATCAATCATCAAATTATCAATGAACACAAAAGAGCTCTTCAACTTACAATTCGATGGAGAAACAATGTAAGAGGATCCGTTGTTATTTTATATTATTAAAATAATATGAGGTGAAAAAACTGGTAACTGATAAATGAGAAATCAGGAAATGAGAGGGTTAATCTCGGGCTCGGTCTCGGTCTGGGTTGCAAATTGCAAAGAGGTACAAAGGTATAAAGAGATGAAAGGAGGCACGATATGCCTAAAGAAAGAAAGAAAGTGCATAACAACTGTTTTTGTAATGCACGGTAGGAATAAAGAGTAAAGCGTAAAGCGTAAAGCGTGGAGAGTCTAGAGTCGAGAGTATCGGAAAAGTTTTGCCGTAATGTCTGTATCTGTCTGTGCAGACTCTGCAGAGTGTAGAGTGCAGAATGTAGAATGTCTGTCTGCTTTTCCCTCCTCGCTGAATTGTACTATGTCTCACTGTGTTGTGGAGCATGGGTATAGACATTTTGTACGTATGTTGGAATAGGGCAGGTCGTGCATACAGAATAGAGCAGACAAAGAGGAAGAGGAAGAGGAAGAGAAATAGAAATAGAAATAGAGTGAGTGTGTACAATGTACAATGTACATATGTAGACACAGAGTAACATGCATAATGGATATGTCTGGAAATTCTGCCGACTAACTACAACTCCAACTCTCGGACTACTACGCTACTCGTACTAGTAGTAATATGTACGGTTGTGGAGAGAGATTGAGAGGTTGGAGCACGTGGGCACGCTTTTCCTCTTCCTAGTTCCTCTCCATGCTAGATCGATAACCAACTGTGTATTCCTACTCTCCTAAAGTCTAAACTCCTAAACTCTAAACTCCTACACCAGACCGTGCCATATATTTTATTTTCCTCGACTCCTCATCTCCGTGCCTTTCCCTCGCCCGCGCTATTTTCCTACATGTACACTATGCATCCTACATTTCCATTCTTTCTTCCTTTCACTCGGAAATGGTGAAAGGTAGAAGCATGGATGTCTAGATTCTAGTTTCTAGTGTCTACGATTGAGTTTTGACTACAGAGTGTATGACATACCGTAGATTTGTTTTCACTATAGTCACTAGTGTAGTGCAATATATCTTTATATTAAAAGCCCAAAAACCCAAGCACCCAAGCTAGGCTAAGGCCAGGCCAAGTTATGCTGAGAAAACATCATCCATTCAATCCCGCACTCCTCAAGGCGATCTTTTCTCCTTTATTCTCAATTCATGCTTTACTCCTTTCACCATTCCACTAGATTCTGGATTCTCTGTTGTGTGTGTTGTATACTTGCATTTATTTATATGACTCGCAGAATTCCATACTTTTTATATGTAATATACGAATATACGAATATACATAATGTTTTTATATAGACGTAGACTATTTTTGTACACAAATATTCTGAGCAACTTTTCATCCTTTCATCTCATACAACCTTTTCTTTTCTTCCTTTCTTCTCCCTCCCTCTCTCTCGCTCTCGCTCTCTCTCTCTGCATACAAACGGAAAATCCAATGTACAATTTGAATGGACATTTGAAACTTTTTACATTCAAGTATAAATAAGACTCTTCACTTTTTCATGATATAAACAACTCTGTTTCTCCGAATTCCCTCCCGCCTCTATCTACATCTGCATGTGTGTGTGTATGTGCATGTGTGTCTCTCTGCTCTGCTCTGCATTGCTATCTGTCTGTTCAAGCATACTGTATTTTTCTAGATGACTTGATTCTTGATTCTTGATTCATCACACTACACATTTTATAAAAAATTAATGCACTTATTTAAATGGTAATATTATTCCGTATTGATATATTAATTTTGTTTCATTTTGTCTTTGAAAAAATAGGATAAAATGTACAAGTAAATGCGATTGAGGTCTGTTCTGATTCCTTAGCTGTTCAAACTTGAATAGGAAATGGCTAAAGGATAAGGAGTCTGTCTTTGGCAATTATAGGAAGGGAATTCTATCTATGAACAAATCCTTGCAACTTTTTCCCTCGCCCATGATCATCTGTGAACAAGCTGAGCCAAACCAAGCCAAGCCAAGCCAACTTGTGCTTAAATCCCAAAAAGCCATGTCTTGAGGCCCTGAACACAGGCTCTTTGATTACACAACGAAACAGACAGGAATAAAATGGAACGAGTAACAAGAATGTCTTTAAAGTGAGAAAAAAAACTATTGGAGCAAGTGCCATTTTCACTTCTCTTCAAATATTTTTACAATCAGCTGCCTCATTCCTGATTCGTCATTTGTTATTCTTGATTCCTGATTCTTGATTCCTTGTAAAAGGCGTACAATGTGAAAGAGAAAGTCTCATTTTTCCCTTTTGAAAATGTAAAACGGTAGGTATTCCAAGTATCAAGGGGTTTTATATGTAGATTGTAGATAGATCTTTGATAGTTGTACATTGTATATTGTACAATGGAGAGACTAGAGACAGAGCATAGCGTAGAGTTTGGTAGAATTTTCAAATAAGTACCTAGAACCTAGAGAAGTGTGAAGCGAGCCAAGATTTCAACTTGAACAAGCAGGGTAGAAGAGAATACAAGTTGTACGCTCCAAACTCTATATTCTACATTCTACATTCTACATTCTACACAGAAAGTTGAGGAGAGTTTCTCTAAATCCATATCCATATCCAAAAGTTGTAGAGTAGTGGAAAGTGAGAAGAAAAAACGGAGCTCTGGCACAAGTACAAGCAGGAGCAGAAGCTGGTTGTCGAGCTGGAATTCAAACTCCAACTCCAACTCAAAACTATACTATGAAGCTATAGGTACTAGATACATGTAGTGTCTGCCTACTATCTACTATCTACTGTCTATTGCCTATTCTGCGTGTAGAAAGTAGAAAGTAGAATGTAGAAAGGGAGAGAAAGTACAGAGTTGGAAGGAAGAAGCCCGCCTTTTCTATATTTAGTGGAGAATCTACTATAAACTTTCATGGGTATTCCCGCGTGATACCTACAGCCTACAATGACGTGCACATTGTCTATCTTCTATCGTGCAGGCACGTTATAACACGGGAGAAAACTGTTCTGGGTCTGGATTGGATTGGATACATATGCATTATATATTTATTAAACTATGAAAGTTTTCTCGGCGCTCTTTCCTCTCGATTCTAGATTCTAGATTCTAGACTCTCGACGTCATCAACTGTAGTACTGTAGGACTACAGCTGTAGCCATATCATAGGTCGAGTGTATCCCTACACAGTGCATACATCTACATCTATAATCTATACACTATACACTATACTCTAAGCTGTAGGTACATCTTGTACACAATGGACTGTACTTTCTTCGGCAGAAACTCTTTCCATTGGAGAAAGCCAAAACCAGAGCCAGCTGCCTGCTGTGCCTCCTTCAAGTTGGATACAACAGCTAAACGGGAAAATAGAAGCCATTCAATAGAAAATACACACGGGCGTACATACCAGCTCTGTATATTTATATCCTTACGTATGCATCTCCAGTGAGTACAAGGCAACTCAAGACCCAAGACTCGAGACTCGAGACTAGAGACTCGAGACTCAAGGTAGGAGAAACCATCCAGTTCCTCGTTCCTCACGAAACTCTTGTGGAGAATGGAGAATGGAAAAGTAGACGTAGAACTAGACATAGTGGCTGTACGATGTACGCTGAACGCTGAACGCTGAACGCTCCTTTCAAATGTTTCCAATGTTGTTTTCGAATAGAAAGTTCCTTGAACTCTCGCATTCAGCCAGCCAAACAGTCAGCCTTACAGCTGCCAGACAGCACCAGCCACAACTTTAACTTATCTCAAAGATTTTGGATGCAGAATCTACAATGTAGAATCTAGAATGTAGATCCATATATCCATGAACATTGTACATTGTACATGCATAAAGGTACAGAAAACCCTGCATGTATGTATGTATGATGTATATCTATCTACATTGAATTGGGAAATCCTCGGTAAGTTCTACGATCTACACTCTACACTCTACAATGCCCTACAGTACATACTACATACAGAGGGAAGAATATCAGGCTCTTTCCTCTTTATGCCCGTGCTTGTGTTATGCGTCTCACTGGAATTGCTATTTTCTCTGTTAACTTTCGCTTCCTATTATTTCTAGATCGTAGATTCTATATTCTAGATGCTAGATTCTATAGATGCTAGATGCTAGAATCTAGATTCTAGATACAGGGAAAAACTTGCACGCGTTTCTATATTTACATGGTTCCACGTTCTACATTCTACATTCTACAATCCATCTACAATCTACAACCTAAAACTTTTGCCCTTACCATAAAGTTTGCGTTTGTGATGGTGATAGTCACACTAGTAGGCTGTCGTTGTCGTTCTCGTCCTCGTCGTATTCAGTATTGAGTATTGAGTACTACGATATCTACTAGCAGAGAGTAGATAGATACTTGGACAAAAATGTAATCGAACCTTCCACTTGCTACTAAAACTCCATGTACAATGTACATTAGGAAATAAGGAAATTTGATTCACTATTTGCACCGCATACATAATAGTACAGAGTACATTGTACACGCAGTCTAAAGTTTTCCCGCTACAAAATCATGTGCACATGTAAAATGTAGAGCTGAATATTGAATATGCGTGCAATATTGTAAGCTGGTGTAAAATGTAAAGTGTGTAGAAAGTAAGTAGAAAGAGCATTGGCACTGGGACGATGTGAAAGCACCCGCAACACTAGCACTTACAAACTCACACACTTTCTCTCGGTCCTTTCTATTACATATTTTACTTATATTACTGACTATGGATTATGGACTATGAAAAGCATACGCACCCAACCAACCAACTGAGTAGTAGTACTACTAACCTTTCCAATTCCATTCAGAGTACTTTCTCTCTCTCTCTCTTTTCTTACTCCCTTATTCTTATTTTTATTAAGTAGGAGAAAGTGAGAATGGACCATGGACTATGAACTGGCAGAATGTTAATTTGTTCATAAAAGTCATAAATTGGATTCCGATTTTCACCCTTTCTTTCTCTTGATTGAACTTTAAGAATTGAGAATTGAGCGAAGAGTTTCTTTTCCTTCCACCTTTTTAATCCGTAAGCCTTTTAGACACAGTTTGCAAAAAGATGGTGATTTGTTGGTGATTGGTGATTGGTGAGGGTGGAATGAGGATGCAAATATTGGAACAAAGATTCCGGGATATTTGGCATGTTTTATTTTTTTCTGAATCAAACTTGAATACAATATTTATTAAAAATACTTGTCTGTACTCTATGCCCTTTTCATTGTCATTCATCAAATCATGAGTGGAGATTTAATGCTTAAGAATTTAGAATCTCCAATTTCCAATCTGTTGTTTAGAATGTAGAATGTAGAAACTAGATGAATGTGGTTGGTTTGGATGTAAAATACTTCATCTTGTTTATACTCTTTGAACTCGTTTCTATTGCATCGGTTACCGCATCATCATCATTGTGTCTAGTGTCTGGTGTCTAAGCTTGTTTCCTGCCTAGCGATGACAGTAGACAGAGAGACAAACGAACGATACTTGATTGATGTGCTCTGACTCATCAACTCATCAATCTGCCGTTTAATTCAAAGTATTCATACCCCACATGAATCCAGTTCCAGTTTCCATGTGCAATGTATAGTGTATAGTGTACAGTCTAAAGTCTACAGTCTACAGTTTACAGATTTTTATACCAGTCACGATGTATCAATGTATCAGCGCATGAGACAAGAGACAAGTGACAAGGATGACAAAAGCTATGATAGTCGCGAATGTCATTTCTTGGATTCTAGGCTTCAAGATTCCAGGAAATTCCTTTGAACCCGGAAGAGCCGCTTTGTTGTATTTTTCCATTCACTTGTTTTATTCACGAGTTATTTAGAGCTGATATTCTGATATAAAAACATGTTTGTTTGTGCACTATGCACTACGAAACCAATTAATGTGACGTCACGACGCCAGAATCTCAAGTTTTTTATCTAGAATCTAGAATCTAGAATCTAGAATCTAGACGTATCCATCGTATATACATGGAAATTTTGTAGATAGTTGTACTCCACTATTTCTATATCTATTTCATTCGGGGTTTTTGACAGAAACAAACAAAAACAAGATGAAGAATCAGCATAATTATTCCGATTCTTCACTAGTAAAAATGAAAATGACAGTACAAAATACAAAAAATGTCTGAAAAGCGCACATTTACACCCTTTCTTTGTTTTAAAATATAATGCCAAGTGACTAGGTTAAAGACTTGACAGTAGTTTGAATAAACATGATTTAGAATTATTATTAAGCAGCTTGATGCCTTGATGCAAGCCAATGGCGATATACATTGTGTAAAACGTAAAGAAATTTCAGAAACTTCATTGATTATGAATGTTGAAAAGCTAGGAAACTTAAAGGGAGGAGGCGGGAGGCAAAATACGAAAGACGGAATACAGAGGCGGAAAATTTGACGTTAACTTGACTACTTGCCGGTAGTTTACTTCTAGAGTCTAGAGTACACCGGGATAGTTGTCAGAACTCGCCGAGTGCCGAGTGTTGAGTGTCGAAGAAAACGGGGAAATGGTGATTAATATTAAATTAATAGGCTCGTTGTGATGAAATGAGGAAATTATTTCAAGCCCCATGCAGATGTGCAGACATAGACAGGGAAAACGGATATTTGGTCAATGTACCAACTTCCGTGCTCGACTCATTCTAAAATTCTCCATTCTCTATGGACTTTCAACTTGTACATTGTACAGCGTACAGCATACATGCAATCCTAACTGTATTTTGAATGCAAAAACAGCAGTGACGACGACAATGCCCATACCAATGACAATGACAATGACAATGTCAACAAAAACGACAGCAGTATTCGTAGTAGCGACGGCGGCATTGCATGACTTGACAGCTCACCTCATTTTAAAAGTGCTAAATGGGATGAACTGTATCCATGTTCCATGTACATTGTACGTACATGTACTAAATAGTTGTAGGCTGTGGAATCTAGAATGTAGAACAATGAACAATGAACATTGTAAGTATTATGTACAGGCAAATTTTCCTTGCATTTTCTCCCCTTTGCTCCTTTATTGAATTGAGAATTGAGTTTCACTCAAAACTCAAAATACAAAAGACGACAGAAGAAAGAGGAAGGAGGAAAGGGAGCTTTGGTTTTGGTAGTGACTTGAGCTACTGCATTAGTGTGTGTAACAATGTATTATGAGTAATAACCAGTGAGAAAGTTCATTACACATTTCCTGTCAGACTTGTGTCGTATACTGTATACAGTATACAGTATAAAATATACAGTGTATTGTGTATCATGTATTGTGTATGCTAATATTTTGTATTATGCATGGAATGGCTTGACACGAGACTCTAGACTCGAGACTCGAGTAAATTTCCAACGCTATTAAACTGGGGTTAAAATGGAAATTCAAAGAGATTGCCTTCTACTTTGGAGATGCCGACGATAGGAAAGTGGATAGTGTATACTGTATGGAGTATGGAGTATAGAATATGGAATGATATGTGGAAGAACTCATTCACTCCTTCACTTGACTCCCTCTCTCTCTCTCTCTCTCTCCTTTCTCGCCTCATTTTCATTTTCATTTTCATTTTCAATATTCCCGTTTAATCGGCTTTCCGCTGTCTACTCATACTGAAATACTGAAACTGGTCTTCTTCTCTCTCTCTTTGTCGTTCTGGTTTTGGTTCGGGTGCGTAATGTACAATGTATGATGTGCAATATACGTGTCTATTATTTATATTTGGCTGGAAGCAATCTCACTCGTCTATTTCTAGAGTCTAGATTCTAGATTCTAGATTCTAGATTGTAGATGGGAGATTCTAGACGCTAGACTGTAGATTTTAGATTGTAGATTGTAGATTCAAACTGTTTGTCCCTCAGGTGACTGGATGGACAAATAATAAATGTGTCTGTATTTATCATGAGAGGTGGTAATTTATCACACAAATACACACTCACTCATTTCCTCTACACTACACTCTACACTCTACAGATATTCACTCACTCCTTCACTTCTGCAGTCACTTGACAAGTATCAACCAGCCAACTAGCCAACTAACTTTTCTCCGTCTACAGTCTACAGTCTATAGATATCTTGAGTTCCCTATTTATTTACTTCTCAATCTATTTCTATCACTGTCTCCCACCATCACCACGATTTATTTGACAACACATGGATCCATGAATATCAAGTCAGTAAGTTCCTCCTATCTGGATTACTTTTCTCTAGTCTCTAGTCTCTAGTCTCTAGTCTGAGTCTGGGTCTTTGTAAATACTCGTGCGTCTTATCTTGATTTCCGTTTTGGTTTTGATTTTGAATCTGAATTTGATGCTTGTCTATGAGGAGCTTGAGAATTTTAGATTCTAGATTCAGGAGTTTCAAGACATTTAGGGGTTTAAAATGCCTTTGCGTTTGCCCCCAGCACTATTGACTATGCGATTCTGCGATTTCTATCACGTTGATTTATGTTACATTTTATAGACATAGACACAAGACGCACAACCAATCCGATTCAAAGTATCAACGTATCAACTTGTCTGTAAAGACATAAATGCAAACGTTCAAACTTTCAAATCTTCAAGTCTTTAAAATCTCTTTCATTCCTTCAGCATTCAGTTGGCACTAAAACTAGACAGCAACGAGAGAAAATTTTGCGTCCAGGCTTGAAAAATTGTGTATTATTTATTTGATTACAGTGAAAGTACTTTCACTTTAATTACACGAGGAAAAAAAGAAAGTTATTTTTGAGCAGTCCTTGTAGAATAAGAAACGACGAGTCTGGAGTCTAGAGTCTAGAGTCTGTCCATTTAATTAACAGCAGTCAGCAATGACAATTACAACATCAATTACATCAAGTATCAGCTGCAACCATCAAAATGACTTGACGAATTTGATGGAAATGCATCTGCTAATGATTTTTCCACCAGGGTCAAGAAATAATTTGTACACTCATTATCACCATGGTTGTCGGAACCATTTTCCCGTTTTACAAATGGGAAGACATGTAACAAGATTTGTGAATCCTAGTATCCTAGTATTACATCGTGTGCAGTAAATAGTACACTGCACACTGGACACAGTGACAGGACAATAAGTTAAACATTTGTAAAGGGGGAAAAAGGCCGGTAGCTTTTTCTCTCAACATTTAAGCGTACAATCAAGAAACAAGAGACAAGAGACAAGAGTAAAGCAACGGAATAAAAAACAGTACATTTTGCTCGAGGAATACAAAACGGTTGCTTCGTTACAGCTGTGTAACTGTGTAAACCGCAGATACATGAGCCTATACATATACAATATAAATTGTACATTTCACTGGCTTGGCTTGACTTGGCTTGGCTTGGCTGACTAACAGAGAGAGGAAAAGAAAGGAAAAGAATAGGAAAACATTGGTCCAATTCACACTCTTTGGTTCCCTTTCTCTCAATTTCTTGCTGACACATTGCATTTTGTTGGACTCTGTGTGTGGCTTTTCTGTTTTTTCTGGGAAACATAGAACGTAGAAATGTCTGTAGAATGTAGAAGCAGGGAGACCAAGAGAAACGAACAGAAAGAGACAGATTGATACAACGATACAGATACAAATACAGAGAGCAGAGATGTTTGACCATGATGCGCTGTAGTTTGTCTTTGGCTTTGACTTTGACTTTTCTTGTCTTTCACTTTGTGAACCGTTCACGCGGTCAAGACAGCTCAAAATCCTTGCGACATTCGCCCTTACACTTTCTTGACGGCATCAATTCCCCGTAAAAAGAAACAGGACACATGGCTCAAAAAGAAGGAAAGATAGAGAGACAGCCGACCGACCAACCAGCCAGCTAGCCAAACAGACATACAGAAACAGCAAGAGATAGTAAATCAGAGAAAGAAACATGGATTCATGAAGCAGGACAAGAGGATGAAAGGAAGTGAAAAGCCTGGGAAATGCTAGAGGCGAAACTCAACTTGGAGAAGAACAAGAACAAAAAGCAGAAGCAGAACAAGAACAAGCGGACGGAAAGAAGACAGAAAATGGGGAAACAGGACAGAGGCCAGTGTTCAAAATATCGAGAGTCGAGAGTCGAGCATCTAGAATCTGGAATCTGGAATCTGGAATCTAGAATCAAAAATCAAGCTGAAGGATTCTTGGTTGAAAAGTCTTCTTCTTCCTCGTCTTGTGCTTTTGGTGAAGATGGTGAAAAGAAAACTGACTGGAAAACTTTATCATTCTCCTCACTTTCCGTCCATGTACTTTTTACATGGAATCAGAAATCAGAATGCACAATGTACATCGTACAGTGTACAGTGTAGATAATGCGTATGTATTTGAAGATGTGTTGAGGAAGCCTGGAAGTCTCGAGTTGGTCCAAGTTTTCCTTTGAGCGTCTCTTTTTGAGAATCAAGTTTTCCCTTGACAAACTTACGATCACGATCTGGATCCACCATCACCATCAGCATCACCATCTTCATTGCCATCACCGCCGTTATCATTATCATCATCACCAGGCACCAGTCACCAGCAACATATATAACTGTGTACGTATGTTGTACATTGTACATTGTACATGCACTAAAAGGAGAAAGACGAAGAGAGAGGAAGACAAGAATAAGTATTTGGAATTGGGAATTGGAAGGAAGGAGCAGACCCCAAAAAACACCCAAGACATGGATATTATACATAAATATCTCCGTTTTATACATTATACACTTTTATTACAAAGTAGAGAACTATACTTTCTCTCTTAGTGGATGTACAATGTAAGATGTACAGTGTAGACTGTAGACTGTACTGGTATGTATAAGTTTGTAGAGCATAGAACATAGAGTATAGACCATGGAGCATGGAGCATAGAGCGCAGAGCATGGGGACTTGAGAGGAAAAGAGTGGAAAGTCACTGCTCTCACTGTTTTACCAACAGAATCAAAAGATTTATGTGTGACTGAATCATTTTCTATCGTGATTTGAATTCTTAATGGATCCACATCCAAATCCAACTCCAAATCCAAATCCAAGTACATATGTCCATCCACTTACATACTCCATACTCCATACATATGCTCAATGCTCAATGCTCAGTGTTCAATGCTCAGTGTACAATGTACAGCGTCCATATTACATGTAGAATGTAGAATGCACAGTGTACAGATATTTATAAAGAGAAAAGTTGCTCTCTTTTTTCCCTCCAATCCTATCCAATTCAATCCAATCCAATCCAACATCCAACTCTCTCCCTCTTCATTCTCTACTTCTGTCTCTCTTCCTCTTCCTCTCCTCTATTCTTGATCTTTCAAAGCTCATTCACGCACACATACATCCACATAATGTATGTACACACTCACTTTTTAGTGCTCAACTAGAAAAAAAGAAAGACGGAATTGTATGATTACATATGTTTTGAGAAGGAATAGGGAAATAACTGGAGACTCTAGACTGGAGATGGAAGGACTCTGGTGCCAAATTTTTGTACACTTTCTCTATTTTTGGATTATACTACAAACTGTTAGCTGTAATATGTAGGATATGTGTTGTGCGTTGTGTGTTGTATGTTGTACGTCTTGCACATGTAAGGTGTAACATGTAGTGTAGTATGTAGTGATTCGTCCGCCTTGATTCGGCTCGTCTGAGTCTATCTCTTGACTTTCTTCTCCTTTCTACTTTTACTTGTACTTGTATGTACTAGGCATATATCATATATGTTATATGTATGGATATTGCAATGTATATTCTTTCCCTCCTTTACTCCTTTACGGACAGTTCAATTTGAGAGCAACTTATTAGTAACCACGGTGAGGAGGATGAGAGTAGAAGAGTAGAAGAGTATGAGAAAGAAGAAGATGGAAAAAGTAGTGCGAACCTTAGTCATGTGTGTGTAACTATTTAAACTTGAATGTTTCATCCCTACTGATTTTCCCTGTCCTTGTCTCTCTGTTTTTCTTTATTTCTCCCTTCTTCTTTCCTATGGCGATTCAACGTTCAACGTTCAATGTAAGAGTACGAGTACGAGGACCAGTTATACACGTGTCTCTCGTCTCATCTCAGCTCTTCTCCTTTCTTTCCACATATTATTCACTTAGACTCCAGACTCTAGTTTCTCTCCCCCTTTTCACTTGGAAAATTTGGAAAATGCTCACATGCCTTCAGTTTAAGAGTTGCTAGAGACTAGAGACTTTGGGTTTGAATTGGAATTTAAATTTGGATTTGGATTTGAATTTGAGTTTGAACTTAAACTTAAACTTGATAGAACTTGATAGTGTGGCCAAAAGGCAGGGAAATGACAAGGCAAGTTTCAGGAAAACGCAAAGGAAAAAGAAAATTAAACTACATACTAGAGACTAGAGACTAGAGAAAGTAACACAGAATAAACTCCAACTTTTGTCTCCTTCCTCTTTCCCTATCTCATCCATCCGCACTCTCTCCTTGTCTTAAATTCCAATTCGACTTTGAATTCCAGCCAGGTATAGAATACAAATGAGAGGTGAGGGATACATCCGCATTTTGCACTGTATTTAGAGTTTAGAGTTTAGAGTTTAGCATGTAGAGTATAGAAAGGTGGATTGTAGATACACTCATCACCACACAAATTATTAATCACACGTGTTTCCTGCATTTATAGCAAGATATCCAGAGTCTAGAATCTAGAATCTAGAATTCAGAAAAGATGTCGAGAAAAGGTGGGAACGTTGAAATATCTAGCAAAAAAAACTTGGAAACTACATGCTTTTGGAGCTGAAAATATGAGTAGAGCAGAGTAAAACAGGTATGAATGTATGAATGTGCAGTTTTATGTGCTTTATATTTGTTTGTGCATTGTTGGATGGTCCAATGTCCGCTGAATGACAACGTCCAAACTCCAAACTCCAAACTCGGAACTCGGAACAATGAAAAGAGTGAAAACAGAAGAGATGACACTAGACCGTACTCTTGACGTTTGTCGTGGCAAACAAAATCGGACCAAACCAAACCAGACAAAATATCAGTATACGACAACGCAGTAGGACAGAGTACAACAGATCCAAAACCAAACATCAGACAGCACTTATGATTAGTGAAAAGTTTTCCATCCTTCCTTTGTCTCTCCTTGTTCCTTGTCCAAATCCAAACTCTAGATTCTAGACTCTAGACTCTAGACCCTCAAGTTTGATGTCTGGACTGTGGACTCTGAATTCTGAGTTTTAGTTTCTGGATTTTAGGCTATTGGGAAGCTGGAGCTTGGAGCTTGGAGCTTGGAGTTTGGAGCTTGGAGCTTGGATCTCACAAGAGAAACAAAAGAACATATGAAATGTTGCATGGGCTGTCGCTTCCTCGTTGTTCTTTATTCTATCTTCTATTTTCTCTCTGTACTTGCTTCTTTTGAAGAGAAATACATGAGCATTTGACCATAACTTTAATCTATGCACAGTGCACATGTACTAGAGACTGAAGACTGGAGACTAGAGACTTGAAGCTTTTGATTAGGACAAGCAGAATCCATTTCATTTCCAGAAACAGATTACAAATTACGCATTACGCACTACACATTACACATTACACATTACGCATTACGCACTTCTCGTCCTAATGGAATTGAAACTTTAAACTCAAAAACTCTGTCCTCGACTCTAGGCTCTCGGCTCTCGGCTCTCGTTAAATAGAAAATTAATCTTTGCCATGTGATTCCTACGCTTTACACTCTACACTGTAGAGTCTAGACTCTAGATTTTACATTCCACATACGATCCGTTTTGTTTTAATATTTGGATTAGTTAACACTTGAACCCGGAAGAGGGAACAAAGTATAAATCAAACGGAAATATGTTATGTCCTTTCTCTATGACATGGTATTTTTTGAGGCTGTTGGTCATTGTAAGGGCCGTAGAGTGTAGAGTGTAGAGTGTCGAGTGTAGTTTGTAGTTTGTAGTATACATAAGAGGACAAGCGTGTAGTGTGTAGTCAAATGGAATTACTCGTCAATAAATCATGAACATGAAGCCCTTTCACATCTTACTCGCCCCGTACCGCATCGACTATCGAGCACCGAGCATTGAGCATTGAGCACCGAGCTGAACCGTAGCACACCAAACCACACCGCACTCAACCAGCTAACAAAGCATATTACTTTTGAACTCACACACATGACTGTTAAACTACGTCTAATGTCTAGTGTGTAATGTGGATGTAACCTGAACTCGGTTCAATAGTAATAATATCTATTAACTTTCAGTTTCAGTCCGTCCTCTCCCATCAGCCACATGAACAAAAACAAGGATATGTATTACACTTGTGTTTTACAAATTATAAATTACAAATAGGGCTGACAGAATTGAGAATTGTGGACTGAGAATAGAGAATGGAGAGTGGTTTTGGGATCAAGAATCAAGAATCGAGAATCGAGATGCTTGACTTGAACTCTATCGAGTATCTAGGACCTAGGACCTAGGAGTGGGATGAAACTGAAGGGAAAACAATCACATTCACAAGTTCAAACCTACAACTTTTCTAGTTAAGGGTAAAAGGATTGTTCATGTAAATACTCGTGTCATTTTTACTCGTTCCTTCTCAGAATCCAAACACGAACACAAACACAAATAGGTATAGGAATAAGAATACATTAGCTGGGCCTGAAAAGAGAAGCCAGACGGAGAAAGAATTGCTGCGTTGTACCCAGTACAGAGTAATTTAGAACGTTTGCAATATTTTCAAGTTATCAGTGAATAAATGTCAGAGCCGTGAACTATCCTCGGATGTTGGTTACGGGTTACGGGTTACGCATCGTCATCAGCATCGGCAGTGGCTTTATTTTACTTTACTTGCATGCTCTCCCACTTGAAACACATTGCATACAAGTTAAGCTAAGTACACGCTCCAAACTCCATACGCCAGTCTCCATACTCCATACATTTTTATTTCAGGTTTCCTCTTTCACTGTCTCCGTATTATTTTATTATGGAAACCCGGAAGATACGGAGATGTGAAGATATGGAGATGAAGATGGAAATTGAGATGGGTACGGAAAAAACGGAAGGATGAAGCTGATTCACAAGCTGAAAAAACCTACAGCCTACAGTCTAGAGTCTAGAGTCTATACCTTGAGTCTTAGTTGCGTGGCTGTGTTGTGTTGTGAGTTCTCTGGGGATCTGATATAAATATGTCAAGCACAAAATAAGAAGCCTGATGATACTGATGCTGAAGCTACTGATGATGATATGTAACTCTTCCTCTTCCTCATCCTCCTGCTCATATACTCATATACAACAAAATATCAAGTCACTTGGAAATATAAACATAAACATAAACACAGACATCAACATAAATATACATCAAGGAGAGACATGAGAGAAAGTGAATCCCAACGCGGTGGAATTAATTTTCCACATTTTTTTGAAAACATGTACGCATTTTATCTACTCTTTTCACCTCCATTTTGATGGAGAAAATACGATGATGACAAACCCGCTACGCTCCTTTTACTAAGTAAAACTAAGTACAACAAAGTTCATTCAGTAACATGGTGAAAACTTGAAAACTTGAAAAGTCAAAAGACAAAAGGTAAAAGACAAAAATCTGGTTCTGGTTCTGGTTTTTGGTCTCTGGTCTCTGGTTAAATTCATTTCCACGAGAAACGAGAGCCAAATACTAAATTTCAAAGTGCAAAGTCCAAACTCGAAATGATTTGTACAGCTTTGACGGCTAAGGTAAAAGGTGAAAGTAAGGGGTAATAATTGAATAGGGATTTGTTTGATGATTTGCTATCCGTAAATGTATTTCAAGTTTCTGGAAAATACAAAATGTAATTTTGGTTTCAGTTTTCAATGGTGAAACACTTAGGTAGATATTAGATGCTAGATGGTGGATACTGGATACGCTGTAACTGGGGTCGGAGTTGGAATCAGAGTTGGAATTGGAGTCGGCCGGAGATGGAACGAAATGAAATGAAACTTGTGCAAATATTATCTTTGGCTTGCCAGAAATGTATCTATTATGTGTGGAGTGTAGAGTGTAAAACGTGAAATGTGTAATGTGTAGGGCGTAGGTTGGAGTTTTGAGGTATATAAAATATAAAGTATAAAGTCTTGCTGGAAACCTTTAAAGTTTGAAGCAGACTGTCAGAGATGGAGAAATGCGTATTGCGTATTCCGTCCTCCGTCCTCCGTTCTCCGTATAAATAGATTTATGGTGAGTATCAACTGTGCAAAAGTGAATTAGTGACTTAAATGGAAGAGAAAGATGAAAAGTGAAAGAGAGTCCCATCTAGATTCTAGATTCTAGATTCTGGATTCTGGATTCTGGATTCATATACACATATACGCAATGTCTACGCTCTACGCACATTCTGCGAATAGTAAATAGTGAATAGTGAATAATACATACCAGAGAACAGGAGCAGGAGCCGCTCCGTTGATGCATTTCAATGAATTCCGCTTTGAGCCTCCAGGGAAGTTCTCAACGGAAATTTAGACGGACGCAAAACTTCCGGAATCTTCAACTCGAACGTGATTCATTTTCCCCGAGAAGAGGTACAATATTCTTTATTTGTAGACTGGAGAACTGGAGAACTGGAGAACATGGCTACTCTACTTTGTACTTTGTACTTTATAGTTTAGACTCTGCTACGCCTCTGCTATGAACAGTGCACAATACGTAAGGCACAAGGCACTGGCACTGGTATTTCGTAACCATTTCTTCCCTAGTTTTCACCGCTCTCTCTCTACACAGTTTTTCTGATGGTGAGTAAGATGACGATGATGATGATGAAGGATAAAAGACAATGCTGGATGCAGTAAAATGTCCGCTCTCTATTCTCTACACTCTACACTCTACAGAATACAGCATCCCGATGAATCCGCACATCCACCTAGCTTCATTTATAATGCTAATAGTTGCTAGTTAATAGTTAATTCACACAGGAGAGATTAAAAGGAAGCCGTTCATCCAGCATCCTCCATTCTGCATATTGACAATTGACAAGCTCAAAGCTCAAAGACTTGCTTCACTTGCTAAAAACCTAAACCTGAACCCGAAAATGGGTATAAAACATAAAACAGAAAACGTCAAGCCACCAAAGCTGAAACTGAGGCTGAGGCTGCAGATGAATATCACAGCTTTCACAGCTCAAGGAGCTCAAGACTCTAGACTCTAGAATCTAGACTCTAGACTCTAGACCAGAGTAAAAGATAGATGACTTTTTCCTTATCTCTCGCTATTTATCTTGTGTCGTTCTCGTTCCGGTTTCTCTAAAGCGCTCGCTCATCGCTTGGTTGGTTGGCTGTTGTGTAGGATTTCTTCATCAAATCCCCAATTGTCATCTTTCCTGATCCAATTTTCACCTCAATTTAATTGCGCTTCCGGCTTCGGCTCCGGTTCCATCTCCTGCACGGGGACAATATATATATATAATACACGAGATACATACTAAAAACTACATGCATAGTCACACCAAACACCAAAAGTATCAGTAAAATATTACGTGACAAAAATCATCCATTTCCGCTCCTTATCTCACAATACATAATATTAACAAGGATTAAATGCTTACGCATCAAACAGCAAATATCAAACATCAAACATCAAACATCAAATGTCAGCCAACTTGAAACTTGATAGTTGAAATTTCAAAGTATGATTTGAATCATGACAAACTAAATTATGATACAAAAATCTCCTCTTGCTCTCTACTTTCTACTTTCTATGCAGTAAAGAGATTTTATATTCGTGTAAAGGCAAAAGGTTAAGCCGCTGCATCCATATCTCAAAACTCAAATCTCAAATCTCAACGGTAATAGAACAAATGATATCAATCGAGTAAAAACGTAAGAGACATGAAAAAATTATTCTTTGGAAAAAATGGAAAACAAAAAACAAAACAACTCTAGACTCTAGAGCTACTAGATATTTGATACGGGTTTTTGATGCACATTTTTATGACAGTATTATTATTAGCTGTAGACTGTAGACTTGTAACTTGTAAATAGTATCTTGACAAGGACCCAATTCAAATTCAAATTCAACTCGTTCTCGGATAATGCTTAATGCTCAATGTGCAATGCGCAATGCTCAATTGATCGACACTCGACACTCAACTGTGGACTGGAAGGATGAAAAAACTGTGAATGTGAATGTGAATATTGTAAATGAGAGAGTGAATGAATGAATGAATGAAATTCACAGTAGGAGATTGGGAGATCCTTTACATTGCATTGTACATTGTACAGTCTACATTGTATTACATGATACAGTGATACAGCCTTTAGCAACCTAATCATGAGGCAATGGCTTGGAAATTTACGATAAGTACAGTTCAGTTCAGTTCAGCTCAGCTCTGTGTAGTACAGCTCGGTCTGGCTCTGACTTTGGCTTTGGTTTTCTTGGCTTACATATTTCCGTAGTTGTAGGATGCATCTACGACTGAACACTGAACACTGAACACTGAACACTGAACAGATGAAGATACAAATACAGATATGGACATGTTTTAGTTGAGTTTATTAGTTGTTGGTTGTGGATTGTACGGTGGAAGCTCTATTTAATATTTACTATCTCAATCGGCAACTTTTCTATTTGGATACAAATAGCGTAGATTGTAGATGTTAGACTGTAGATGGAAAGGAGAAATGTAGTACAAAGCATGGCGGTTTATCTAAACTCTCAACTCATTGACAATCATGAGTACACATTACACATAGATGTGCAATGTACATTGACAATTGATCATTGTTCATTGATCATTGATCAACACTGAATCTTCTATTCAAAAGATTGCCCGCAAAACCTCGTGCACGTGCTCCCCCAACTCTAACTTCAAACTCAAATTCAATATGCACTCATTCACTCATTCATTCCCATTAAACAGATATTCATAAAGTATCAAGTGCAACACCTATTGTTGTAGAGTTTTAAAAATTTTACTTTTAGCTTTGGTCAGGTTATGCACTAAATTGGATGTGAAATTCTTCAATATGAAATTTGTAATAATATTATGAAGAGTATTTAAGTTTTGAACCAAGTCGCTCCAAAGCTCAAATTATATGTATATATGTTTATGTATGTAGATTGTAGGTGTAGATTCAACGAGGAAAATTGATTGTTTGAGACTCGAGACTCGATACTCGAGACTCGAAATTCCAGAGGTTGTTTCTCTTTCCCATGTTTACTGTTTACATCCCAAATGTACCAGTCTACCACTACCATCACGATTACTTGTCAGGTCAACTTTGCACTATCCACACAACAGTTTGATTCAGAATCAGAATCAGATGCAGATTCAGTAAAGAGTAGAGTACATGTGTGTTTAGTGTTTACTATAAACCAAAACCAGAACCAAAACCAACTGCTCTGCTCTACCATGCCATACCATGCCATACCATTCCAAAGCAAACTCCACGTGTTTTTCTACAGTTCAATGAAACTTGTTCCTCCATCCTCATCTACATGCACATTGTCATTGCATATGCAAATAGAGAGAGAGAGTCAGAACCAGAACCAACCATTCAGAGTCCAGATACAGAGGGCATGTCTCATATGTATACACATGAATAAATATCTCCTATCTGTCTCAATGGGATGTGATGGGATGTAATGCTCCTTTCGTTTACACAACTACCAGTACAAATATCAGTATCTGTACCAGAACCAGAACCAGTACAAGCACAAGCACAAGCAGCAGTCTCGGTATCTATATGTAAATTCTAACCGTATGATAATATAATACACTGATAATAATAATAATAATAATAATAATGTAGCTACTTAACCTTTGCCTTTCCTTTCCTTTCCTTCCATCCATTCAGAACATTGTACATTATACATTATACATCCATCCACTCAAACATACACAATACACAACACACTCCAGAATCTACAATCCAGAATCCAGAGTCGACAGACTTTTGGATTTAAAGTTTGGAAATGAGACGGAATAGAGTGCAGTGCTATGCAAATAAGGTAGAAAAAGATAGAAACTCGATGACTTGATGACTCGAGACTAGAGAGACTAGAGACTGGAGACTTTCATCAAGTTTGTTGTTTACTGTATAACCGTAAGAAAAGGCGGACCGTAGACAGTAGACTTACATGTTAGTTGTACAAATACACACAAATTCTTATATTATAATATGTTATGTATTATATCTATGTAATGCCGTCTCCAATTTTTGTTCTTGAATGAATGTTCTCAATGCTTAGTGTTCAGTGCGTAAGATAATATTTGGATACATAAATACAAATACACAATACACAATAGAGGCATTAGCATTATTATTAGCTTGTTTTCCATCCGTATCTCACAGTTCATTGATTCCAAAGCACATGGGCATACAAGTATGCAAGTATGGAAATTTTATAGCTGTCTCTCAGACATTTCTACCTCCAACAGCCAACAACCAACAACCAACAACCAACCTCCAGCACCACTACCAGCACAAACATATTTAAAAACATATTGTGTTTCTTTTTGTGAAAAGTAATACGCAGTGTTTTCTAAATTTCTATCTCTATTTAGCTCAAGGTCCCCCGAGAGGTTTCTTTCATTTTCTTGCTTTTAATCTGAGATTTATACACAGTACAAAGTACACGGAGCACAGAGAATGTACTACATTTTTCTATGTAAACATATGTACAATATACAATGTACAGAATGAATTTGCTACTACCTTCTATTCTACTACGAGATTTAAAACCCATCAAGAAGATTAACTCCTACGCACAAATAGAGAGAGAGAGTAAACGTAAAAGTAAAAGTGCGGACAGAGGTCCTTTTGTCCTTTTTTAAATCCACCAGGGCATGACCTCTCACTGACTCACTGGCTGCATCTTTTGCTCTGTTATGTAGTATATCATATTAAAGATAAAAGTCAAGTCAATTCCAGTCATTCTCCATTCTCCATACTCAATACGTTTTTTTAGTCAAGGAAAGCAAAGATACAGTGGAGTGCGGTTTAGATAACTCTATCCAATCCAGTGAATAAATAAGATACATGTGAAACATTATCTTTTCTATCCTTGTGGCTCTTCGTCCTCTTCATTTTCATAAAGATACGGATACGGATACAGATGTATTTAGTTGAAGTTGGAGTTATCGGAGGACGGAATAGGGAAAAATAAGTAACGAGAAAATTTAATATTTAATAGGGATATTATAATACAATGTATCAAGTTTTCTAAAATGGGAAAGAGGAGGAAAATTATGTGGAGATTTAACATTTGATATTTGAGAGTTGAGACAGCCTTCATCCTACATCCTACATCCTACAGAATATTCCAAGTTTCATGTACTGACATTATTATTATTATTATTGTTGTTGTTGTGTACAGATGAATTTGAATTTGACTTTGACTTGGACTTGCTTTTTTAATATGGCTTTCAGCTCAAGGATTGAAAAGAGAATGGCAAGAGGAATGGAACCAAATGAAACAAAATTACTCATGATGGTTCAAGTAGTTTAGAGTTTGGAGTTTGGAGCTTGTAGTTGAATGGGATGGAAAGAAATGAAATGAGTTTTTATCGGGTGTGGTTACACAGAGCAGAGTGTGGAGTACGGTTCCATGAGAAAATCTTTTTACTTGGCCTCACTCACAACAGCACCAGCTTCAGACATAAAAATACAGCTTAAACAGTAAGATAAAAGGCAGAGAGAGAAAGAGAAAGGAAAATTAGAGACGTCTTTATGACAAGACAGAATATTATAAGAACAATCAAGGCATACATCAGAAACACAAAACACAAAACACAGCTTCACATTTATCTATCTGCCATGTGGATTTTTCAAGCCAATTCCTTGTTCCCAGCAGCAGCTCTCTGTATTCTGTATTCTATACCGTATTTTGCTGTTGAGGGATAAGAAAAAACCCTTCATTTTATTCATCCTTTTTCTACATACTAATATGAGCAATATACATGAAAAAACTACATTGCACATGTATCTGATTGTAATAAAATGGTAACATTTGTCCTGGATTTTTCCCTCCTTTTTGCCTCGAGATTCGAGATTCGAAGATTTGAGATCTTTGATTATATTTGGTTCCAGTTCATATAAGCTTACGATAGCTCTTCCCTGAGTTTGTGCTTGTGTTTGTGTTTGTGTGTCAGTTTTGACTTTTGATTTTCATGTTGTGTATCTGCGGTTTGTTATATCATCATCTTTTTTTTCTTGCTCATGTATTTGGTAGTTGGTAGTTGATAGTTGAGAAGACATTGTGGCGACAATAGACATTCCATTTCTACATGCAATGTATTATATTAAATGTACTTGCTGTATCGACGGGGACTGAGAAATGATCCTACTGTACACTGTACACTGTACAGATGACACGTATAAAAAGAGATCTAAAATGACCTGTTATACATCCAAACTCCAGTGTACATAAAACATGTACTCAACTTGACGTTGGACTTTGGACTCGTTTTCCATGTGACTAGTCACATTGTAAAAACTAGGCTATTGTCATTGTCATTTTCCTTGTGCGTTGTTCGTTGTGCGTGTGTGACCTGAAACTGAACTGGGTCCATGTAATATTTTGTAGATTGCAGATTGTAGATTGTAGATATGTGAGTATTGTGAGTATTGTGCATGAATAAGTCACGTTACATTTCGTAATGTGTGTGGAGTTGACACGGACACACACAAAGAGAGAGAGAGAGAGATAAAGCCAGTATGCTTTGACATGGGCCTTGAATTCCGTTTTGGTTTCGGTTTCAAATTCTGCCTCTTTTGCTGAAGCTGAGTTGGAGTCTGAATCGGAGTTTGAATCTGAATCTGACTTTGGCGCTGAGTATATCTCGGTCTATGTGTGTATGTATTTGGATCAAAATCGGAGAGTTGTATTGAATAAAATTTCCGAGTGGCGGGTAGATCGTACATTGTAGATCGTAGATTGAGTACATAATGTGTGATGTGTATATTGCGTATGATGCGTGTGGTGTGTGACATGTAAACTTAACTAAGTATGACAATGGAAAGTCTGGGACTGGGTCCAAAAAGTCTCAATTCTCAATTCTCAATGCTCAATGCTCAATTCTCAATTTTCTATTGTGAGGAGTTAGTGAAAAGTAGCAACAAGGAGCTAGCTACCTACTTGTGCAAAATACACTAGCACTTTTCTACTTTTCTACTTTACGACTTTATGACTTTACTCGAGTTTCTTTCAGTTACTCTCTCCAAAAAGTCATACGTCATACTTGAGCCTCTATTCTTTGCTCTAGTCTTCTAGTCTTCAAAATTCAAATGGATCTCAAAGATCTTGCAAGTATTACGTATTGTGTTTGTGTTTCGTGTATCATGTAGTATCTGCTCATGTGTAATGTGCAGTTGTATTTGTATTTGTATTTGTGTCCATGTCTACTCAGTTGTGCGTGAATGGTGACGTGAATGTTGTTGGAATTTTAAATGTAGAATTTATTAACATTTCATTGTTAAATGTTAGGTGCTCTCTGTTCACCGTCATTCTAGAGTCTAGATTCTACAGGGAGCTTTTCAACACACAACACACTACGAATGCCAAGTTATAGATATGTTGATAGACAAACTGGGTCACTCACTCATTTTATCATTCCACTTGGCTACTTTCTCCCGTTTTGCACAGTCACACAGTCATGGGGTGTGCTCTGATTTTTATTTGACAATATCTATGATCTATACTCTATCCTCCTTAGCCACATCATACATCATACAGCATACGTACATGACAAGAAATCCATTCTGATGTGCGACAAAGAGCACTGAGAATTATCTATTTTCTTTATTCAAGTATCATTTTCCCAAGTAGTTTTGATTCATAAGTGATTCTATCTGTAATCTATGCTAAATATTTGTAGATTTCCTAGATTCAAGAGTCAAGAGTCAAGAGTGGAGAGTGGAGAGTAAAGAGTGGAAGGTCGGACTCTGATTTGGAGTTTTTAGAGTTTTGGATTTTTCCATTGAAAAGTAGTTGTGTAAATATGGGGGAAAGGGAAAAGGGAAAGTACATGAAGGATCTAGAATCTAGAATCTAGAATCTAGAATGGAGAGGATGTAGCATGTAGAAGAGACGGAGTAAGTACCACGCACAAAAGAAAAAGTGAACAGGCCGACTCTTGAAAAAGCTAAGAATAGTGTGCGTAATGCGTAGTGCATAGTGCATAATACATAGCTCATAGTGCGTACATTGTACATTGTACATATGTATCTATCGTCTCACATCCCATGAAATTTCTTTTTTTCACTTTCCCCTTTGTATAAATGGCGAGAGGGAAAACGTACTACAAGGAAGGTCTAGTATCTAGTGTCTAGTGTGCAAAACTATAGGGATGCCAAGTAAAGTATTTGTGTTATTACTATCATCACCACTAGAGTCTAGAGTCTAGAGTCTAGAGACTAGAGTCATCATCCTCATCCGCATACAATAGTCAATATTCAGTGAGAAGTTTTTCATGGAAAGTGGGACTCGTATCATATCATATCATATCATATCATAGCATATTATATCATATCGTATCATAGGTACCATGGGTAAAATGTATTGAAAATTGAAAGGCCATTCACCATTCACAGTGGAAAAAATGGAGAAAAGACAGAAGAAAGCAGAGAACAGACAAGTGACTTTTCCCACTGACAGATTATATTTATATGTTTACCTTTTTACCTCCTCTACCTCTTTTCCTTCACTCTCTCTTTCTTTCTTTCTTCTATTGTTCTTTTTTCTCAAGGATCCTTTACTTTCTCTCCTCTCGGATCTTTGCTCTCCTTTTATTCATCGCATTTCTATTCCTCTTTTATTCCTTCTTCTTTGAGAATACTTTACGTTCCGCTGTTGTATTGTATTGTCCTCTACTTGAGTATTGAGTATCGTACTCAGTCGTCTCACTTTCTCCTTGTCATCCTCATCCTTATCTTTGACTTTACTCTCTAGACTCTAGACTCTAGACTCTAGACTCTAGACTCAAGACTTGCAAGTTGATACTCGAAACTGGAAACTGGAAACTCGAGCTAGTGAAATGTAACAGGCTCTAAAATACGTCAAATTGTCGTGTAAACAAAGTACTTTTCCACTTGTGTCTTTCTCTCTCTCTCTCTTTGTCTCTCTTTCATTGTCTGTATGTCGCTTTCTCTTTCCTCCTTCTATAAACTCTAATAAAAAAGACACTCAGGTACGTCTTAAAACGGAAATTTATAGAATTCCCATATACAATTCAAAAATTTTACAATTCCTCTAAAACTCTAAACTCTAAACTGTAAACACTCAATCTTTTTGTATAGCTTGTTTGAAAAGCTACTGAATACAGAAGAACCCTCGAAGGCTCAAAGACGCGGCTGCTTGAGGGCTGGATGAATAAATGTTATTGTTTTAAATGCACCTAGAACCTAGAATCTAGAATGTAGAAAAATGCTCTTCTTTTTTATTTACGTTGTATCTTTTACCCTCTCGAATCGTCACAGTCTTTAGTGGGAAATTAGAAAGGGAAACTTGAGAAACTTGAGAAACTTGAGAAACTTGAGAATTTTGATGTAAGAGTTATTATGTGTAATCAGTAATCAATAATCAACGTTAACAGCCAACAGTCAACAGTTAGCGGGAGAATCGAGATGCCGATAAAAACAAGGATATGGATAAGATGCTGTCAAATACAATGTGTTCAACTTATCAGAAATTTATCCATTGGCAGGAGCTCGGTTGATACAATAAATGTTAAATTCCAATCCAATTAGCAAGTCCAGTCAGGTCCAGCCATGGATCAAAAACAACATGAAATTCTCGGTATAAAGTATAACTGTAAAGATAAATGAAGATGAAGAGAGGAGATGGGAAAGGAGCAAGAAAAACAAGAACCAGAATCAAACTGTTAACAAAAGCAAAAGCGAATGAGAAACCAAAACGGAACATGAAAACCAAAGGGAAATGTGAAGAAGGAGAATGTGAAAGTAAATCAAATTATTTCAAGCTTGATTGCACCATCTCTGTTTTCTAGACTGCTATGACGCGGTTTTTTGTACTGCATTTATTTCTTCCTGTTACTGTTGCTGCTGCTTCTGCTCCTGTTACAATTTCACCAGTTTAGAATCTACACATAAAACGTATAACATTAGAGATTAGAGGTAGAAACTTGTCTGCTCTGAACATTGGACGGTGAACAGTGAACACTATGGGTTTCCCGCTTGTGTTTCCAGTCACTCCCGCTCTTCCCTCTCTCCCGGTCTCTGTCTCTGTCTCTCTCTTTCTCGCTCTACCCCCATTCGAATCAGAAACAAAAACAAAAAGTGCACTGTACAAAGTACTAAATATGCACTGTATGTATTTTGTATGTGCATCATCCATTCCTAATTTGTACTTTGTACCATTTACATTCATATGTATGTGGAGCATAGTCCATGTTACACAGTATTTACTACAGAAATCCTGTCATCTTGGACCTGGAACCTGGAACTGGAGAATTTCCTGGCTCGTGTTTTTCCTTTTTCCTATGTATTACACACTACACACACAGAGAGACGCATACTGCATACTGCATACTGTTGTACTGGATTGTGGATTGGATTTCCTTCAAAATGTTAAGACACTGTATTTGTATTTCATTCAAAATTCAAAGTTCCTTTGGTTTTGTTTTTAGGTTTAGCTTGAGTCTTGAGTCTTGACTCTGAGCTGGAAAGAGATACAAGATGTAGAATGGTTGCTGTGCCCATGTGTTATTACAGACTAGAGACAGAGAGATAGATCACCATATATTATATATCATATATCATATACCATAGACCATAGAGCATAGACTATATACTATATACTACATGCAGACGGAGAATGAAAGAGAGGGCGACTGTTCCTTTGAATAGGAACGAGTTGCGAGTTGCGAGTTTGGAGCGAGTTGGAAATAAATGTGGTGAGGAGTATGAAAAGCCTGTGAAAACACAAATACATTATATCATTTTGTATTACATTTCTGTAGTATAAATCCAAATCCAAAGCCAGTGCCGTTCTGTGCATGTTTTGGATATGGGGGATGTATGCCGATGCGTAATGCGTACGACTGGAAGACTGGAAGAGAGTAGGCCTAGAAACAAGGATACGCATTCAGATGCCCATAGTAACAGCGTATGTACATGACACGTGATACATGATGTTCCAATGTTCCAATGTTCCAGAGTTCCAATGGAAAGCAGAACCTGATATTTGTGTTTTGTGTTTTCCATCCCTCTTTTTGGATGGATCTACACTCTACACTCTACAGTGGTGCATGGATGCTTTACAACTAAATCGTATGTACAACGTTTACTATACTCCACACTGTCTACTGTCTACTGTACACTTTACATGAATGGAAGAAGCGAGAAGGGATGAAAGGAGAATCAAACTACTGGAACTACCATTTTACGTTGTAACATGTACTTTGTACTTTGTATACTTTGTACTTTGTGCGAGTGGAACTACAACTACGATGATTGTAGAACGTTTCTTTTTCCTTTTCAGTTTGAAACGGGGGAATTCCGTTCCGTGCCTACAGTTTACAGTTTACAGTTTCCACTGTCTACTGTCTACAGTCTGGAATCTAATGTGTAGAGTGTAGAGTGAAAACTGGAAGTGAAGACTGGCAACCCCGAGCTGAACGCCACGTGGAGTACCAAGGTGGATGGGAAAAAAGAAGAAATGGGCCATTTGGGAAAAGAGAGAGGGAAAGAGCGGGACTTGAGCATTGACTATAGAGTGTAGACTATAGAGTATAGAGTATAGAGTATAGATATACACAAGTAGTTTAATACATATTAATCCAATATATGATATTACCATCTGTGTATCTTTCACTCTATATGTGCAAGTTTCAAACTCCAACTCCAACTTTGCTTCAACCTCAGTTTCAGCTTCAGCCTCAACTAATGCAATATATATCTATACTGCATATTCTATATTATGGTATACCAAAACTCCAAACTCGGAACTCCAAGTTCCAGTCAGACATCGCATCCCCAAGTCTCAAGTCTAGAGTCTCGAGTCTCGAGTCTCAGGAATATCACTTGCTTATCCTTTGGGGTTTACACTATCCGTATGAACAAAGTAGATGTAAAAGCTGTGCATAAGCTAAGCTCATACCATACGCACTTACGCACATAGCCTCCCTTCTCGCGTACCATCGATATGTAAACTTCATCCCTCGCATACAAAAATATTCTGTATTCTATCTATATCCAGGATCCAGAGTTCCCGCGTCTCTCTATACCCCTCTGTATCTATGTGTATTTTGTATTGAGTATTGTGCATCTTTCTAATGCCCAACTCTAACTCTAACTCTAACTCTAACTCTGGCTATGGCTTGGCTATGGCTTGCTTTAGTCTGGTTTGGTTTGGTTTAAGCATACTTGCATCCCAAAAACTACAGTGTACAGTATACATTGTAGATTGTGGATTGTGGATTGTAGCTCAGTTCTACTACTGGGATTTCGTCTCATTTCCTACAGGATGACGACGACTCAAGCATTCATCCCCAAATATCCAAACTAAAACATCTACAACACTCTACACTCTACACTCTACACTCTATACTCTATACTCTGTATTCTGTAGTATGTATGGTTTTCCCCATGTACCTTGTACACTGTACATTGCACATTGTACATACATTATACATACATACACACGCCGAGACAGACACATATATCACTAAAAGAATGAGCAAGTGAATGAGTTTCATTTCCCATTCTCTCCACCATTACAAACCCCTTAAAACTGGGCATAGTAACACTACAAGTCGCACTAGCACTGGAACTGAAACTGGAACTACCTACAAATAACAAATAGTGCACATACTCAATACTCAATGCTCACATAGAAACAGAGACAGACAGAGAGAATGTATGAAATGAAACGAGGAAGGAAAAGGATCTAATACGTAGCTTAGCTCTCGCCCCATAAGGATAAAAAGTAAAGATTCAACAACCCAAAAGCTCATCCAACTTTCCCCTCTATTTTCTATCCAAACGTACACACGACGACAAAGACAAAGACAAGGAAAACGAGACACATTCACCATGCACAATGTACACTGTATTTGTGCATTTTGGATACATGTGGACATTTTGTGCACCTTCTTATTTCCATCACATCACATCACATCACATCATCATCGATTGTTTATCTCATGTACAAAACAAAGGTTTCACACTACATTTCTATTTGCATTTGCATCCGTATCCGTATTTTTATGCCACTGTTGTATAATGTGAAATGGGCACTAGTCGTGTCGTCTAGTGTCTAGTGTCTAGTGTCTAGAGTCTCGAGTCTCGAGTCTCGAGTCTAGTGTAATCCACTCTACATTTCCTCCTCCTCCTCCTACTGTTACTGTTACGATTACTATTATTGATACAACAACAACTGGAACTAGAACTACACGTGTACGCTATGCACAACATGTATGTTGCACACATAAGTGAGAATGTGTACTTTATCCTGTGTAATGTACAGTGTACAGTGTACAGAGTGTAGTCAAGATAATATCTCATTTTCTCGTATTTTTACAGCATATTGAATAGGTTTTGTTTTATGCATAATGTACAAAGTATACATTGTACATTTTACAGTATACAGATGCAGATATTGTCTTTCCCCTTTAATATTATTGTTTAAAAGGCAGTGGCACAGATCACAGGGAAAAATAGAAGCATCAAAGCATCAGATTCTGATATGTGATAAATCCAAAGGCAAAAACATTGTACTAATGGATAATGGACAAATCATTTTAAATAATTTGAATGGATCCATATGAGAGATTCTACTCTGATTATTAAATAATGTGTAATTTATAGCACATGGAAAGGCAGAGAGAGAGGGACGCCATCACTCCCTACCCAATACTTATTGCTCACTGCTCACTCACTAATAATGATAATAATAAGGATAATAAAATGTCCACTCTCATTCTTCTTCCTCTGCTGCTGTCAGAAATGGATCTAGATTCTAGATTCTAGATGAATTAGGGGTTGAGGGATGAATGGAACTTTGGATTTTGGATGTGTGTGCTCGTGGCACTACTTGGCTCTTGGCTCGTGGTGCTTGGTACTGACTGGGCTTGGGCTGGTTGACTGGCTGATTGACTAAGAATGACGGGCTGAAATACTCAACAGTCTACAGTTCACAGTTTCTTTTCTCTTTTCACTTTTCCCCTTTCAACCCATGATTTTTAACTCAACTTTTCTTTTATTTACTTTTTGAGACTTTGATTTTTCTAGTTAATTTTGTTTCATTTAGACGTTTATTGAAAAAAGAAAGCACTTGAATCCAAGAACTTGAGTTCTTGCGTTCAATTTGGGTTATAAATTCTGGGGGGGGGAGATTAAAACTGGTGAACGGTGATTTATTGAATACAAGTAAAAACGCCCGTCAAATGACGGGAAAACATAGCATACATCTACAAAACCCGTATCGGATGACCAAAAATCTTTGCCCCTTTCAAAAAGCTTCACATTCAGCTACAGAAGCTCATTTGTAGCCAAAATCGAACCATTAGTGCATAACTATGCGGTGGTTCCGTTTCGCATTTGATGTTTCTTTGCTATACTCTACTCCTAATCATGGCAATTTCTCGTAGCTAGAGTAGTAGCCATTTCTCTTAGCCAGAGTAATAGCCATTTCTCATAGCCAGAGTAGTAGCCATTTCTCTTAGCCAGAGTAATAGCCATTTCTCATAGCCAGAGTAGTAGCCATTTCTCATAGCCAGAAAAGTAGCCATTTCTCTTAGCCAGAGTAGTAGCCATTTCTCATAGCCAGAGTAGTAGCCATTTCTCATAGCCAGAGTAGTAGCCATTTGTGTTAGCCAGAACAGTAGCCCTTTTTCTTAGCCAGAGTAATTGTCATTCATTTCTTTTAGCCAGAGTAATAGCACTGACCTCGGGGCATTATTTGTTGCGGGGGGTCCAAAATTTAAAAAACCCAATTATACCTAGTTTAGGTTTTGCCATAGAAATTCTATTGTATCTTGTGTAAGCTGAACCTGTTTTTGTGGCCATAAAAAAAGAACAAGAATTGGTCATTTGTCATTTTCATTTTCATTGTGGACAAGAGTTGGTCAATTTAAAATATTTGTGGCTTTTTGAAAATGGGTGAATAAATACTTTTGTTTTCAATATGTTGTTGTGACTCATTTTGATTTGGTTTGGTTTGTTTTAGTTGGCGAAACTCGTTTGCCCTTGACAAAAGACTGCGGAGTTTTCAACATGGTTCCAGCAAATGAAGAGGAATGTTTAAAATCTTCATCCAAATCCAAACGCTCAATTCCGGACGGATCTCAACCTTTGCCTTTGTCCTTGACTCATGGAGATGCGATGCATTTATGCCAATCCATCAAGTCACTTCCAGCCTCTCCTCAGGAAATCAATTACGTTCCAGTAAAAATCAGTCTGATTAATCCACAGGACGAAAAAGCTCTACTTCCCCATCCCGCGGATGAGTGTGTATCTTGGGCTTACAAGGCTTGCGGTAAAAATACAAACTTTTTACAATTTCAATTTTTGAAAAATTTCCAATTTTCTAAATGTTTTTAACATTTCAAACAAACTTTCAAACTTTCAAAAAAAATCTTTTATTTAAAAACTTGAAAAAAAAAAAACAAACAATGATTTTGAATTTTGACTTTGATAAATTACGTTGGTCAATTTTCCAGGGTCTGACTCGGACAATGAAGTTGAGTGTGGCAAATGGGAGAAGATTGTCAAACCAGCTGAAGAATGTGCCAATTACCACAGTGAAAATCCTGGTGAGTTGAAGGATTGAAAGAGGAAATGGGCGCCACTGTTTAAAATCCAATCTAAACTCTAGTTAAATTTTTACTAAATCCAATTTTCATTTGTTCCAGTTTCAAAAAATTTATCAAAGCTTATTGAATGATTTAATTTTTAATTCAAATTGATCCCGTATCTCTCCCTCTATCTCTGATTTAGCTGACCACCCAAAACACGCTCATCGGCCAAAGATGGATCAATCAGTTGAGTTTAATCCTATTTTTCTATAGATGGTTTTACAGTTTTGAAATTTAAAACAAAGTTCTATAGCTTGCATTCACCAAGATATCTGACATAGACTCCGCGTTTTCTTGGGCATTTGGAGACTGAAATTAGTGATCGTGACAAGAAATCAGTATATTTCGGCTACGGCCAATCTTTTGAGCCCACTCTTAACTTTATACGACACTCCGTTGCTTAGATACAGACAAAATAACAAGCCGTTGCTAACGCAACATTCACAAAACTATTCAAAGTTGGAAATGTCTTTCAAAATTTACTGCAA
>JAQGBH010000326.1:0-56997 GCA_034698265.1 Sminthurinus aureus | reverse complement strand
GCATGATATACTATAAACTATAAACTATAACATTATCTATATTCTCCTCTTGTTGAAAACATGAAAGACTTTTATGAGGTTTGTTTTTCTATTTTCTAACATTTGGGATATGAAATACAAAATATTATGATGTTTAACATTTATAAGAGAGAGAGAGAGAACGAGAAAATAAAAAATAATAAAATACATACCCTTTGTTTAGTATCCTGAACTAAGATTAGAACAGGTGATTCTATTCCTTGCATTTTTCTGTACAAGGAGTTTAGAGAGAACCCATCCCGGGAAGTAGAAAACGCCAGGAGCCACGGATAACTGAAAACAGAAATTTCAATGTATAAAATATTCATCACGAACGGAATACATACAATAGTAAATATATGCATGTATGTCTCAAAACATTTACTTATTTACTACTGCATCTAGAATTGTTTTCTTTTACTACTCTGTAAACTTCTATAAATATTAACATGTAAAATATTCCGGCGTCTTAATGTACATAGTGTAAAATCAACAAGTGGATATAGTTTATGTTCAATGAGAAGAAGCAACAGCATTCACAAGGGGGATGTTGCATTTAAATTTTCAAATGTATAGTTTTTGATTATTTACTCTAGAAGAAAAGAGTGTGTAGGAGACAATAATAATAATAATAATAATAAAAAAAGTCAAGATTACCCTTCAGCTCTGGCAGTCAGATTTTTAGCAATACTTTTAACATCCTCTTCTTGGAGAATCTCACTTTCACCGATGAGTTCAGGAATAAATTCTTCAGAACCATATAACGCCCGACGTAGCTCCTCTGACATGGAAACCACCTTTCACACCAACCAATCATAATATTCATTGAAGTACAGTATGACAACAGACAAATGACATTTCTTTGATTAAAAAAAAGAACGACAACTAAAGCTCTAGAAAAGTATTACGTTGGTCTCAACACTACAAAAAAACTCTGAATCAACTACTGGGGGGAACATTTTTGGTTTTTTCTACGTTTCTCTCGTGGTTACCGCAACACAAACACACTTGCTGATTTTTTTGTGAATTTTTGAGAATACCAACCTCTGGGAAATCTTCTTCACCGCCCGACAATAGTGTTTGGCTCCGTATATAATCAAAACTCCGTATGAGTTTTACATACGGTGCTTTAATCATCTTTTATTTTATTGATCGATTGATTGATTTAGATTAAAAAAAGTAATCAAAGAAAAAATAGAAAATTTAATGTAACAGAAATTCTTTTCTTTTTTAACACACATAAGAATAACATAATCATAATTCATAATAACATCATGGTAAAAAATCAGTTTGCTTTTTTTTTTAAATTTAAATAATTAATAATAATATAATAATTATTATTGGTAATAGTAATAAAAGAAGAAGTTATCATTATCATCATCATTAAGTTTAATTGAATCTTAATGGAGTTAATATAATATAAACTGCATAAATGTAATTTACCTCCCAACTTTCCTTCGTGAGTTCACCAAGTTGTTCGCCTTTCTGGGCCAATGCGTCAAAAGGTGTATTAGAATCTTCCAAATCTCCGACTTTTTCATCATCATCCTTTGATGGACTCGCATCAAATATATCAGTTTCCCAGTCAATTAGGTCATACCCTCTTTCCTCTACCATCTGCAGTTTGAATAAATATATTTTTTATTATCATCGGATAGGCATAATATCTCAGTTATTTCCGTCATTTTGCACGAATATTGTTCTAAAAATAAATCAGTTCCTGGTAAACAGTTTATTGTAATTTTTTCTACACATTTGTACGTAAAATGTAAGTATACGAATCGAAATAGTACTCTGGTATAAATAAATAAAATAAAAAAACCAAAAGTCTTCTGGTGGAAATTTCTTCATAAAACGTTTTGGGAATTCAAAATTGTAAAAACCAGAATAAGAAAAAGCTAAACAAGTCCTTATATATTGTATATATTTTTTCCGAGCATTTGCAATGTAAAATATGAATAACTGTATAGGGTTTCGATTCAAAATGTATACCATTGTATGTATTTCAAGACTTGTATGTTTTGTAGGAAAGGAAATGTAAGGAATGTAATGATGTAGATGACAAGTAAAGGCCGGAGGAAAGATAAATAGAACAGGAGTTGTAAGGAAACGGAAATAGAAATTCTCGCTGTCTAATTTTATCAGGTTTGAAGATAAGGTGTGTTTGCTGTGATTCAGAAATATTCATCATCTCATATTGATAAGAAGAAAACGGCTATAACTACAATTCTTGTAGCATCCATGTACACATTTACAATCGTCATCAATATACTTTAGTAAATATCTCAAGAGCCCTACTACTCTTCAAATTATCATGTATAATACAGACGGGTAATAAAACAAAACATTCTATAATATATTCATTTATTAATTCATAAAATCATACTTTGGGGTCAAGTTCTCCATATAAATGTGGCCACCACAGCATCCAAAATTTGTACAAATCATCCACCTATTTCATCATATAAACAAATTATAAACATCAGCACCATGTAATAACACGAAATATATAATTGAAAAAGAAAGAAGGCAGACAGAGAGAGAGAGAGAGAATACATGACACATTTACAATGGAACCTGTTTCTCTCCCTCTCCTTTCTGTAAAACTGAGGTCTGTTACAAGTTGGAGCAACAAAACCAACCAACCGACCAAATCAACAACTGCATAAGATGTATGATGGAAATGATTAGGATGGAAAGCTATACCTGACTCCTTGGAATAGAAAACCAATACTCGGGCTTGATCGATTTTTTCTGGCCGTAGCTGACTATGAGAGATCGGAGTTTTCTGTTCCTTGGTTTACCTGACAAAATAATTGTACTTTATTATTGTTATTCGTTATTATATATGTATAACTAGGTAAAAGTATTCCTTTTACCACCTCAGCAATGTAGTATTTGAAATCTAGATTTTATATACAGGCAGGAACCATCTAATAATTGCAATTAATTTAGTAATTTAGTTTGCTTACCCATTGTTAAACATAAATACCATGGTGGATCTTCCGTTTCACGAATTCCAACGTGTTTCGGCATAAGTTCTAATAAAATCCAAAATTTATAACTTAATACAAAATACACAAGTAATATAATATTGAAGCATTTTATGCATATCGAAACTTCAACACATTATATTACAGTCTATTGTACTACACAGTACACTAAACATAAAAAAATGCAACTAACAATATCTCTCTCTATCGTTTGCTGTTTGTATAATATATATATATACATAATAGAAATATAAATACAAGTGTACTATCTACTTATCCAAGTAGATAGTAGATAGTACAAGAAGTAGTCTAATTATATCAATTATGAATAATATATGAACTCATAAATAAGTCATTTTTATAAATGATTATTAACAAAAACATGAAAATTAGCAAAGCTTCATGAAATTAAAAAAGAAAAAGTAAACTCACTGTCAAAAGAAGCAAATAAATCGGGCATGTCATCAAGAGATACTAGAGACCTGTAAGAAGAAGTTTTCAATATAAACAAACAAACAAAGAATATAAATTCAAATGTATATAGACATAATAATAATAATAATATAATACGGCATAAGTTGTAAAGAAATAAAATTTCAAATGTTTCAAACTTTTGATTAATGTTATAATGTAATCAATTATTAAAGTTTATATACATGTGCATGATAATAATAATATAATGGTCATGAGAGCATGATAATAATAAGAAGCAATAAAACAATATTATACATTCTATAGTATGCAATTCAGTAACATTTCAGTAAATTTTTGAAATACTTTATATACTTGAGATGAAAGGGAAATACATTAATATTATTTAACCTGTAATTAATTTTTGATTCGGGTGGAGCGGATTGTGTTTCTTCTTTTGCTGTTTGACCTAGATCAGTACAAGATTGAAAAAGTCAGAAAAATAGTAATTATTATAATTATTATTAATTATATATGTACGTACTATTGATTCAATCTTTACCAAAATCAAAGAGATACCATTCAAGTTTGTTTTAATATTATATGCACATATATATATATATCTACAGAAAAAAGAGAATTACCTCCGAGACTTTCCATCCATGCTAAAGGGAAAGAAAAAAAACCCATTAAATCAGACTCGAATCAAAAAAACCACATAATATATTATTCTATAATTGTATCATATATTTGTTTTACTACACGTTTAGTAAATATTCAACAATTATTTATTGTTATTCTTACCTAAAGGGAAAGAAAGTCTTTTTAACACCTTTTGTTTTCTTGACTCTTCTGGTGGTGGTTGTAGGGGGTCATCGGTCGGAATGGCTGGTGAAGGTCGGCCCGTTTCAAATCCAGAATCTAGTATTTCTTCGGTTTGGGTTTCTGTATTTGGAATATTGCCTACATCTGTAACAAATACAAAATGACGTTGCTCAGTTCAATAAAAATTTTAAATATACTTTAATACACAACAATAAACACACATATTTACATACATTAGCCACAATTATACAATTCTCGGAAGAAATACTTTTTGTTTTATACAATAGTCCCAATAATATTATGTAGTAGTAGTAAAATTTTGTAAATAAAAATTTAGTTTTTCCCTGAGTCACATAATGTACATGTACTTTATATTATGGTAGATAGAAATATTATGTATACAAAAGGGAATCTCGCGTAATGATGTCATTAGGAAAATTGAGATGACCTTGGACCTTGGAATAACATAAGTAGAGGTAAATGTACATTTATATATGTTGTATAAAAACACATTATTATAATATATATAAAAGTTAGAAATCAAAACAGAGAAGTATAGAAAACTTGTCAACTCTCAATGTAAATAATAGTGATAAATTTGATGTAAACAATCATTACACAAATTTTATCTTGTTGTTTTCTCTTACATCTTCCAAAATTGGACGAATCGAAAGAAGGGGACATATATATATATAAAATGTATGCGTAAAAGAAAGTCCGTCATTATAATATTTCCATTATATAAGTTACTAATCTACTATGTATATATATATACTATATACACATGTGGTATATAACAGCTTTATATGCGACTCAAATTTGACTGCTTTCTAAATCTGTTTTCCTCAGTGATAACCTTTCATGATAAGTTAAGATATAAAGATGTGATAATGTGTGCTTTATGTAACTTCTGAATTGAATAATAATCAAAATATAAACATCAATAAATGCTAAATGAATGAAATAAATGAAAGCGAAATCAAAATAGAAAGAAACTGTAATCGTAAGTAAACTATACCACATTATGATTTGTGGTTGGTCATGTCTTTGAAATGAACGGCATACGATAGCAATTAGTCATTATAATATTATGATATGAATATGATAAGACATAATTTGTTTTTATGCAACATTTATGAAGTCACCATTTAAATACCACAAACACTTGTGCTCAAAACGTGTGTGCATTACTTACTTTGAGTGGTTGATTTAGAGGATGGGTCCTCTGATGTTTGTTCGTTGATTTGTGTAACAGAAGGAGGTGGCTCAGTAGTAGAACAAGTAGTAGTAGTAGTAGTCTCGGGAATAGTATCCTCAGGTGGCTGTTGTTTTTCTTCTTCTTTATTGCTGGCAGCGGAAGAATCATGCGGAAATAAATCTGGCCGAGGTCCTGAAGGTACAAAGTCTTTGCCCTTAACTCGCATGAATGCAATGTCACTGTATATACCTGCGTGGACAACAACCTCTACAATAAAAAGAAAGAAGAAAGACGTCAAAAATTACGGAAATTAAACGAGGTACAACATGTAATTATTTGAATAACATTTAATATACACTAAATATATATATATCCAGACATTACAAATTACAAACCAATAACACAAACAATTAATTAAGGGAATTTTAAGTTGAGAAAAAAGTACTATCTATACATACCCAGTGGAAGAATGACTCCATAAGTCTCCGCTCCTTGTTCTAGCACCAATGGATCTAATAAAATACATAGCACAGAAACATTGTTTAATGTTTTGAATTTATATTTTATTATTTTATATTTTTTATGCTATCTCTTATTTAGCTGAAGGAATTAATTTATGAACATCAACGAATTTGTCAATTTTAACTAGATAATGTAGAAATAGGTAGATCGGTAGTCGGTACTCACCTGATACATTAGGATCAAACATAACTGCATTTGGTGTAACTAGTAGTGTTCCACTGACAACTCCCTTTTTTTTGAAAAAAAAAAAAAACATACATGAATAATAACGATATAAAATCCTTTGTTTTTGATATTATGATACATCAAATAAAAAGGTTCTGTGTTATATTATTATATTACTTACATTGCCATCAGTGATGTGCTTTACGTCTAATTGACAAACAAAGTAAAAAAAAAATCACAACAAAATGTTAGCAAAATATTGTAAGTACATCACAAAATATATAATCATTATTGATTGATGATTGATAAAATATATTGTGCTATGCTTTAACTGTAGTTATTATTTCATTACAATAATAATTATTATTATGAATCATAATAATATTTAATGAACTCTAAATATTAATGAACCAGGATTTTTAATTTTTAATTTGAAACACAATTTTAACTCTCTATATATATTTAAATGTATTACTTGCACATTCCATATCTTTTTGTATATTATAGAAATTTATAAGTTTTCAAATAAAGTATACACTCTACTGTTTATTTATTCATGAATCTAGTGATGTATTTTGTATTTTGAGATGTACACGCTATATACACTTACGCACACATGACACATACATTATGTAACAATATAATGCACTCACTTATTTTGATGAACTTTCTCTGGGATAACTCGGATGATGATGTATTTTTACTACAAGTGTTGACATTTGTAGTACTTGTTGTGTTTAATTTTACAGGTGAATTATGGGGAGTTGACAGACGTTCTTTAGGAGGAATCCTTAAAGTCTGTCCAGGAAAGATTGTCCTAGTAGAGAGTCTATTGGCTTTAATGAGTTCGGAAGGTGTCATGTCAAAGCTGGCCGACACTGACGTGATGGTATCATTGTCTTTGACTATGTAGGTGATTGAATCCTGTTTTTTAGCTTTTGATTGTTGTTGTGGCCCATGATGATGGTGTTGGGGACTCATAGTACTTGGGTCATGAATCGTATGTTGTTGTTGTTCATCATCATTCTTGGACTTTGGATTTTGTCCAGATGATGATGAGGATTGTGAGGATGTTGTTGATGAAGAGACTCTTGAAATAATATCCAAATCGGCAAAGGGATTATTTAAGTGGAATGACTGATCGACCGATCGACTCTTGGCCCTGTTTTTAACAAAATTTAATTTGATTTAAAATAATAGTTTAACATACATTAATATGGCGGAAATATGAAATTAAATACAACATCGTCATTTCATTAGCACCAATGAAAAGTTATACAATAACTATAATCTATCTACATTCTATAAAGAAATAAATCAAATAAACTATATTAAATAAACAAGTTTTTACTAATACTACTACTACAACTACACTTTTTTATACAAAACAATTACGGAGTACTAGAATTATTACTATAATTTAGCTTATTTATTATTTATTATATACATATGTCAAAATATTTTCACTGAATTCTATTCTATTTTTTTATTTAAACTCATGAAATAAAACTAATATATCATATTAAATTAGTATGAATAAAATTGAAATAATTTAGTCATTAGGTGTTATTTTTACTTTAGAAACTATTCAAAAGTGTTATAATATTATTATATTTATATAAATATTGTTGATTGTTACGATTAAAATTATTAATAGCAGAAATAACACATAGAGTGCATGTATAGATTTAGAATTTTTTAAAATGTTAAATCACTGTGAATATATCAAATCTAGATTTTGACAGATGTGTATGCGTGTGTTAAATTAAATGGACAAAATAATAACAATAATTATTATTATTATTGTATTACCGGGTTTTTGATAATTCCATGCAGAGTTTACAACTATCCAAATTATCCGACTTTCGGTCATTGGGACACCCTCCCCAATGGAAAAATTTTTCAGCATTTTTCATGATATGTTAATACTCTTATTATTATTTGTGTGTGTGTGTGTATTCTAGAATTGTTGTTGTTTTTGTTGTGGTTACACGTCTGTCATTGGAAATTGTGGAAACTAATACTACTAACACAGAAATACAACTTTAACAACAGAAAAAAAAACTACGTCTCTATTTTATAGTCTAAAAAAATAAATCTATCACTACACTACACACATACTGTTGTAAATATATCGACCGAAACAGACAATTACAGTGAAACATACTTTTAGGGAGATTTAAAAAATATATATATATTATTATATAGATATATAGATAACATTATGTTGAGAGCAACTGAATACATAATAGAATATAATATATATAAAAAAACACAGAGATATTCAATGATGATTAAACTTACTGGAATGGAATTTGTATGCCTTCTCTGAGGCGATCTCGTAGGGAACGGCGATTTTGCCCTCCTGCAAAAGCCATTTGTTCATTTATGCATTCCTTTTTTTAGACGCAATTTTTAATTCCTCTTCGTCCTCTCCTCCTTGTCGATGTCGTCTCCTTCTTCTAGTACTACTACTACTTTTTTTGACTTGTCCTCACTTATATTATGTGATGTATAATAATAATGTTACACTGATAATAAGTTGAATATATGATAGTTGAATAATGATAATACATTAGAATATTAATATCAACATTAATAATAATACTATTTGCAGTTTTAGAGTGTAGAGCAGTCGTATTTAGTTTTGTCGTTTTGTACAATAATTCCTTTTTGTTTTTGTTTCTCTCACTCACTTCACTGCTACAGCCCAGCACCACTCTGTGTTCTGTCTTCTTCGAACACTTCTTTTTTGAATGTATCCGAAACTTGTTCGTCTTTCGTATTCTCTCTCTCTCTCTTACTCACTCACTTTGAGTGTAACAGTATCTTCCAGTATTCAACTTCTTCTTTAGCAATATGTACTTGCAATACATGGGCAGTTTAGTTCAGTTCAGTGTAGAGAGACAGAGAGGTAAAGTATTTACATACAAAACATTAGAGAATACCATTTGAAAACGCATGTCACTCTTTGGATCGATTCTATGTTCACGAAATGTCTCACGGAGTATGCGTCGTCCTGTACATGGAAGAAAAAACATAGTTAAAATCATAATAATACTGTGTGTATTATATTAGAAGTAACAGTAGTTGGGATGGAGGTAGTGCAACTCTTGTTGCTGCCACTGTATATATAACTATCTTTGACTATTTATCTATCTATCTCGCTATCCACATGTATGGATTGGATTAGATTTGGATTTGAATGTGTATTCCTTATAATATGTGGTTACCTATCTGTATATATTATATATATATAGCTATAGATATAGACATGTGTATATGAAGACATGTGGGTCTATTAGCCATTAAACTGTAATTATAACTCGTATATTATTATTTAATCATTAGAACGTTCCATTTCAAATATGACAAACTAATTCTACATATTATTTTATCAATATTATTTAACTTTTTGTTATTTCTTGTATTATACTATTGACTATTATTACTCTGTATCTTCATACACAAACATCATCCGCATCATCATCATCATCAGCTTGCTCTCTCTCTTCCTAACAACTTTATCATCAAAATATCATACTGTAATACCACAAATTGTATAAAATTCATACACATAAATTGAACGATTATGTAATATATTATATCTTATTATTGTTTATTACAAATAATTTGAGACTGTATGAACTGCACATTTTATATGAGAATATATCATGTATATTATATATTATACATACATAATATATTATACATGTTTGACGAAACTTTAGGTTTTTCCTTACTGGATATACTATACCTGCCTATTGTTTGCTTCCTTCCTTGCCTGTCTGCTTGTTTGTTGAGTATTGAGTATGCATATATCTATATAGTCTTTAAAAGAGGGAGGCGGCGGTAGATGATGAGTGAAAGTAAGAGAGAAGGAAGCATAGAAAGCGCAGTAGTGTATAATGTATAATATAGTTTGTGCACTAATTGTAACTACGTATTTTCTCTTGGAATGGACAAACTTGTTCTATATACTGTTCTTCTTCCTTCATTCTCTCCCAATGTTCAAAAATGTATGTAAAAACTGCATGTGTCTGTATGTATGTATCTATCAATTCAAAAACCTGTAAACTTACACACATACAAACATACAAATACTCATACATCAAAAGTAGTTACATACATGTACAAATAAAAAGAAAACCATGTCATCACAATATCTACAATATGATATAAGAAATAAAAAAAGAAAAATTTCACTCTAACTGGACGACAAGGACGATGATTTGATGTAGGTATATTATTATAATACGTATATGTATGGTTGTAATATGAACGAAGGATGAAAATACAAGAGAAAAGAGAGAAGAGAGAGAAAACTTGACATGTACACATTTCCTTCACTCGTTTTCTTCGCCTTCTTCTTCATTTTTGGAATGCTCTCTCTTTCTCTCTCTCTGTCTCCTCCGTTCATATTACAATATTATACTATACTTTCTTTCCATGTATATACTTTCTCTTACTTGCTAAAGCTGCATACAGACTATACATGAATGCATAATATACATACAAATGTGTGCATTATGTAACATGTATTCATGTATGTGCATTCCATACCTGTCATTTCTCTTGCTTATTATAACATTCCACAACGCAACTTGTTTGTGTCATTATGTATTACAACAAAATGTATCTAGAATCTACAGCTACTTGTATATATAAATGGGAAAAGGGAGAAGAGGATTCAAAATTCACAACATTCTCACGTATTCTCTTGCTGTCATTTACACTTGCATTTTATATTATGCAAAAGTTTCAAGTCTTTGACTTTCATTCAATCAATTCCATGCAAATGATGATGATGATGGTGGTGATGATAATACATTCTTCCTTCTCTTCTACTTCCCGTGTCCTCCTCCTACTCTCTTACTCCATATAATATACGCTCTACTTTCTACTGTCTCTTTCCTGTCTTCAGTTTCTTTCTTTCCTTCTTTCTTTCTTTCAACCACTGTGTCATGTATTATCTCTCACTGTCTGTTTGTTTGTCAGAGTGACTGTCTACTCCTTGTCTCTGGTTTATTACTATTTTTGTTGAGGGTATAATATATAACTATATTATTATTATTATTATATCGTATTATCTATCCAAGTAATAATATTAATATTACTCTTATTATTGTTTCTATTATTCACACAATATATACTACAATATTATTATTCCTCATGCACATATACCCGTATATACATAATATATTACTTCAACTTATAATAATACATTTAAATGTATTACAAATGCAGTACACACAGTATATTATACAGGAGTACTCTTGGCCTTTCACATTTCCATAATTATAATCATTCATAATAATGTTTCTTCGTTTCTAGTGCATTTATACTGTCTACTATAATTTTATGATGCCATTGCTGTCTAATTGTGAAACTCTATAATAACAAAATGTTATAATACATAATACTACTACTAATACTAATAATAATAACATGATAATAGTAAAAAAGAATAATAAATAATATGTTAGACCAAAGTTAAATCTATTGTACATATTATACTGGATATCTATGTCCTATGTAGAGATTTATTATTATGGTGATGTATATTCCAGTTGTTTGTTTTTCTGTATATTCATTTTACTTTTGTGACTTTTATAACAACTATTCATTTGAATATAATAGGAGCTATTATTCGTACCGTATCTTTTATCATATATACCATCAATGGTCCCTCGTCCCTCATTATACATGATAGAAACATAAGAAGCAAACAATACAATATTGTACTATTGTACGTGTCATGTATATAATATATTGTAGATAAAATGACTGAATAGGACAAATACCGAATTCTGATGGGGCTTTCCAAACACTTGAAATAATACATGAAAGTGTCTAAAGTATTAGTTTATTATAATGTTCTGATAATAATATAATAATAATATTGTACTATCACAAATCACAATGTCAAAACTATTTCTAGACATTGATTTTTAATAAAGTCTGCTGAAGAGTTAAATCAAACGAAAATCGTCATCAAGATAAACTATAATACACGATCTACAATAATAATACTGCATCTATAAATCAAAAGCCTATAGCACTTCATCTGAACTCTACAATACATTACACACATTATTTACATCCCCACTCGCAAATTATTCTGTTTATAAATAATATTACAAGTTAAAAATAAATAGTAAATAATTAAGAAACAATAAAGTGAGACATACCAGTTGTTGTTCATGCCTTTTCGGTTTTCGGTCTCCTATAATTTGGCCACAGAACTTCTGTGACAAAAGTCAACAATCTTAAGTAAAGAATTACATTTAGAGTTTTAGTTTTTTAAAAGTCCACATGCAAAATGTACGAAACACAATTAAAAATAGTACGATTTGTAGTTAAATATGATCAAAAACTTCAGTTTACTTACCGAAAATACCTTTTTGACTTACAAATCAATCACTTTGTTGAATAAAATATATGATTCTAGGCGTTTACATGGACGTACATATATATCTTCAAATTTCATAAATGCCTCGCATTTTTCATCGAGTACTCATTATTTTTCTATGCTTTGGTAACAATTTTTCAGTGCTTTCACTTTTTTTTCTTTTTTTTTCGGTTTTATTCGTCAACCATATCATTGTTAATTTTGAAGGTGAGTAATGCATTTAAATAGTGTTGTGTAATGTTTTAGCAGTGTGTAAACTCTGCTGAAGAAAAATGCTTTGTAAAATGTTCAAACAAAGCCAAAATAAAAACGGATTTTGAGATGAATAAATATAAAAAGAAGTTCAAACTTTTTTAGGGTAAAACCTTGAAAAGAAAATACATTTTGTTTTAGCAATGGCGTCTCTTTTTTTCTTTGTCTTTGAATTAATCCAGACTCTGGAAAATAAGATGCGTATACAAAAACTTACCTAATATCCATACAACAAAGATACAAAAGTCAGTAGAGTTGTAGGTAACCGAGTTGTTATACGCGCCGCACAGTCACAATCTTTTCATCTACATCCACAGTAAAATGTAACAGTTGTACATAAAACACCATGCTATGTAAATGTATAATATAATTTAACTATAGCTTAGCCAAAAACTTTATAATATTATCATAAAGTACTGGAGGAAAAAAGAAAGAATAATATGATACTTGTTATACTATATGAATACATACATAGTAATCTCAATCTGTAGTGGTAAGGGGTATACATGCATGAAGCATGGACACATTTTGCTGACGATGCATACTACATTGTAGATACGCTCTTTGCTGTGTATGCAAAATACAAAGAAAAAATGAAAACAGAACAAGAAAAGTTTTATGTATGGTATATCAAAACAAGCAATAAAATGGATTAAAAGCAAAAGGTAAAGTTAAACTTTTTTGTTTTTGGATTAAAATGTACAATAACAAAATTCCATAACCATATTGGAATGGCCTATGTATTTAAAAACATTCGTCATCCATCATCTATCCAATTGAATATTATGGAGCATAGAATATGGATGTGAATATGCCGTTACAGCACTGTACTTTTCAAGAACAGAGAGCAGTACGTAAACATGTTTTTTTTTTAATTTTCAAAGATGTAGAAGGTATGGAGTATGGAGGCATAGAATCTAAACCTAAAAATTATAGTGATTGAGAATGTAGAAAAGAAACCAGAGATAAAAATTTAACATTATGAACAACATAATATACTCCTGTTTACTACTGTTATTACTGATGCAGGAAATTCCACTTCATCCTTCGCACTCAGCATATTTATTTCCCAACTTCCTTAATGTAGAGCGTCAAAGATATGTACAATGTATCTACAATCTATACAATCTACACTACGCTACATATGTGTTTTTCAAAAGAGACTTTTTGTTTCAATTTCCCCATTCTATCAATTTGTAAAAATTGTAAGAGGCTGGACTTATTACTCCTGTCATCTATCTACAATTCTACAACCATTCACTGAAAACAGAGGACAAACAAATATATAATAAGAAACTTATTTCCAAACTGCGGAAGAAGGAATATTTTGTACTTGATATTATCAGTTATCAGTTATCAGTTGCATTTTGGAGGACAAACTCTGGATTTTAGTTGAATATTGAATACGGTGTCCCACAAAGATAGGAGTAACTATGATATAATATTGTGATATGAAAGGATATGCTAAGATACGGCTTCAAATTGACGTGAAAGTACATCTTGCTATATGTCTACAATATGAAATTGCACCGGCTGATATGACATACTGTATGTCACATACATGAATAGCGATTTAGCGATTGTGTCAAAATAAAACTCTGTGTGTGTTTCTGTATGCTACAGCGTACTAATACTTTCCCATAGAGAGAGAGAGAGGAAGAAAAAACCAAACAAGTGTATATAATGTAATATTCTTTGGATACAACTCGAACCACTTACCACATACAAAATCTAGGCAACAACCCTCAGCCTTTGTAACCTTTGTACTTAATTCCTTTCACTGAAACATGAATCCCCTACAAGCAAATGCCATACACGTACTTACATTATGCATACATGCTCCATGCTACAATCTACAAGCTACACTATCTTCGTATTCTGTACATGAGAATTTAATAGCACTGATTAAATCGGAGACGAACGAAACCTGTGAACCCGTGCTATTTGAAGGACAACCCCAAAGAAAGAAAGAAAGAAAGAAAGAAAGAAAGATAAAAGAAGAGCAGAGTCAGGCCTCCAACACACCGAACACTGCATGTAAATTCAGTACACATTATGAATTTTATTCTGTGCAAAAAACCGAAACGACAAGCTAACTAACAAACACAGATTGGGTTGGGTGGATTGAATTGGATTTGAACTTGAAAGAGTTTATATTATTATATGTACAACTAGAAGAAAAATTGAAGGCAAATTCCAAAGATAATAAACAAATATAAATACGCAATACACGTAAAATTTCATAAATAATATGATTCATGGATAAAACTTGCATAAATACGACATAAAAACAGATTTACATTTTCCGCTAATACCAGCTTAACAGGACTTTTCTCTCCTCCTTTGAATAGGGCGGAAGAGGAGAGGAAACAAGTGTGCATACAAAACATAGACATGAGAAAACATAGATAAGGAATAAGGACACAGGTCGTCGTTTTATTTCTAGTAATCGGGATTAAGTTGGTCCGATCTCATTTAGAGATGACAGACTATGGAGAAGAGAAACAGAGAAACAGAGAGGATCAGAAAGAGACAAAGACAAAGGGAAAAGTGAGTATAGAAGGAATGGAGAAAGTCGGGTTGAATTTTGGATGTGGGATAACAATAACAATAATAATAATAACAGTAGTTATACTCTGTCATGTGCAAAGGCCTTTAAAAATTGTCAGAGATGGAAAAAAAAGCTCACACACAGTATTGACTTTGGATTATTCCAAGGAGTTTGTAAGTAAGTTTGTAAGCAAGTAAGCAAAGTATGGAAAAAATGTAGAAAATGAAGGCGAATACCAAGACCAAGTTAGAGAAGAGTAAAGCTGCAGCCAAAGAAAAAAAAAGTAGCAAAAAAAAGTAGAGGAAGACGACGGAGAAAGACAGAAAGAAAAAAAGAAAAAAAGTCGGTCGATACTATTCTCACGAGTTTATGTTATAGATTATGGTACAGTCAGCAGTTGCCTTTGCCCACATGTATAATGTATGTAGTCATAATAATACACAAGTATGATGTCTATTCTCTACCTTCTACTTTCCTTCTCTTTCTCTTCAACTCTTCAATACTACACACATACTTTTCCTGATCCTGTTTCTCTCTCTCTTTCTCTTTCTCCTTTTCGTGTCTGCCGTATCTCTCCTCGTCAGTGCTTCTCTCCCTCTCTTTCTCCTCCACACACTCTCTCTCTCTCACTCTCACTCGATGTGTAAAATGCATGTAAGCTTGCACTGTTTGTTGTGTGTGTGTGTTGAATGTGCAAATCAAAATTGGTTATTCATGTGCAGGTCAATTTATGAAGAGTCGTCGTCGTCGTCGTCGTCGTTTTACTTTTCGTCCTAGCCTTGTCGTCGCCATGTTACTCCTGCACATTCTACATTCTACTATTCTAGTCTGGTTTTTCTGGTTTTTGGTTTTCTCTATAGATTTCCTTTCCGTGTTTTTTCTTCTTCTTCTTTTCTTTTTATTATTCATCAACTACTGAAGAGTCAGGAAGAATGATGGAATGAAAAATAGTCCAGAGAGAGAGAGAGAGAGAGAGGGAAACGAAATGAAAAAAAATCCATACACTTCCAAGATTGACTGAAAAGGGTAGATTGTACGTATGCCGTATAGAAAATAGAAAACACATGCCCAGTGTACAGTGTACAATGTATAAACAGCGAACAGTAAACAGCGTGTGTAGTCTGTTTATCTTTTTTTTGTTTTTTGTACACACTATACACCCCACACACTACACACTACACATCATCGCCACTTCTGCAACATGAAACATGAAGTATAAAAAATGAATTTGAAAAAAAATAATCCATCCATGAGTTGAATGTATCATATGATTCATATCGAATTTGAAAGAAGCGAAAATAATGCTGATTTTTGCATGTACTGTGAAGTAATATGTGCGAGTACAAGTATTTTGTAATTTGTAGACATGTTGCATTTCTTTGTTGTTTGTTGTAGATCTATCTATAGATTTTGGCGTAAAAATATGACAGTGTAGAACAGTTTTTATTCATTAAAATTTTGTATTTAGTAATAATAATAGAAATAACAATAACGTTATTAGTTTTTCTTTGTTTATTCTGTCTTCAGTATTCAGTATTGTTGTTTCTGACGATGTACTTTTAGTTTCTTTACTATTAATTTGGCTTGACGTCTTCTCTGTGGTATCTTCAGCTTTGGTTTTTTTTCTAATGCGTAGAAAATTGTTTATTTAGCTCTATATAGAGGTTATCAGATCTTTCTTCTCGGTGAGTTAAAAAAGTATAGTGCAGTTTTAATTTTTACCCATTTTCTACATTAAGATATTTTGGGAATACATTCAGATTCATATAATATTATTATAGATTTAGACCGATAAAACTGAGGATATATTCACAATTTTGTGTGTGTTGAGGGAAAGGAACCCTACAATAAAATCCACTACGTATAATGTACATTGCACATTGTACATGTTATACACACCAAAGAGGAAACAGGAAATGGAAGAAGAGGAAAAAAATTGGTGATGAGTTTTTGATTCTATAATAACTTAAGACTGCACTGGAGATGTTTAGGTGTGAGATACAAATATTAGAGTATGTTTTTATATTATAGGTAACAGCAACCTTGGAGTTTTGATTATTTTTGACAAATACAATAGTTTTTTAAATGTTGTAGAAATACAAATCAACTGAGTATTTCTTTGTTTGCAAAATACATGATACAAAGATGTGTGAGGTGTGAGCGTGTCATTTTTCTCGTAAGTACGTATTTATGCATTAATTATTATACATTAAAAATTATTTTATTGTTGTTGTATTTTGAGTATGTAAATTGCAATATCTATATGTGTATTGCTTTATTTAATAATATATAATATATTAATTATACATCAACACACACTAAGGGGTTCGTAAAAACAAACGTTTCAGTACAAAATAAGTAAATATTACTCGTGTGATACACAATATATAATATATTACTAAATTTTATTGTTAATGTTGTTAAGTATATACTCGCTTTTGAATTTGATGCTTTTCAATTTATTTATTTTTATTTATTAAAGTCGGTGCTGACACATATGTTTCATCATTCATTATTCATTATACATCATAAATACCAGTAACAGTTTTTGGTTTTCATAATTTTTATAGACGTTTCAAGTTTCAACGACATTGATATCATACTAAAAAAACATACCATTTAAGTATAATATTTTTTGGTAGCAAAAACGCGTTTTGTTATGAGCTCAAAAAACATTATTTTTTAATTATTATATTTAATAATATTTTATTTTCGTTTGTAGATTTTCTTATTTTTCTTATTATTTAAGAATAGAAAACATTATTAATTTGTTTTCGTGTGTTTTTAGAATAAAATGTCTCGTACAAATACACGTTTTGTTTTTGGCGATTTAGTTTTTGGTTACTTTTATAAGTATTTTTTATAGATTTTATAGGTAAATATTTTCATATTGTGTAGATTTTGTAGACCCAAAACACGACTTTTCTTTGAATTTTAAATCTCATCTCATGTCTCATCTTCTCCACATCATATGTTGTGTGGTGAAGTATGAATGTCTTTTTATTTTCAAAATGATAGGAAATATATTATTATGTATATTAGGAAACAATATATTTTATCAATATCAACATGAATATTTTTGAGGTGTCGTTCCCCAAATGAAAAAATCCTTATGTACTTTTTTAATTTTTCAGGGTGACTTGAGACAAATTTTAAAATTTCTCTACTGAAAGAAAGGTCGTTTTTTTGGGACGGAGAAATTGTATAACATACAATATATAATATAATATCATATAATTTATAGTAAATATATCAATATGGATATTTAACAATATGTCAATGGTGTAGATATTTTTCTCTTTTTCTCTGTTATACATTATACATTATGTAACCGTAATAATGATTATTATGTAACAACTATCAACTCTTATGTATTTTGGCCTTATGTTTTTATCCATCGATCAATACTGTACTCCAGAGCAGCCAACCACCTAGGGACAAGCCAAAAATAAAATATGAATTCACACATAAGTCATTATTTTAATGAGTTTGACAAATAACAAATATTAAGGGCAACAAATTGAGAAGCAAGTGACAAAAGTGGTGAGAGAAGAGAGAGAAAGTTCATCTTCACAATACTTGTCTTTCGGCCTTGTTTCTACTTAATAATTCGCTCTCCTAATTCCTGAATGTGGAGAACAACGTGAAAAAAGGTGATAAAAGTTTCAAGTTGAATGATGTATCAAATACCTTTTTCTGTCATTTTCAGTGTCGGAAGACAGGTAGTAAGTCCTCATCCTCGGATTTGGTGGCAGTAGTTCGAAAGCATGCTTTCTTCCTCCAAGAGATGAGACGGTCTGAACACGGTAACCATGGAGATGGGCAGCTCCAAGTGCAGTAATACACTATAATACAAAATACAATACTTTTATTACACAACTCCATAATCCATAATGCATCCACAATCCACATTCGACATTCCATTCAAGAGAACAGGTTCAAGAATGTTCAAACTGTCAACTTTGTTTGTACTCTGTCAAAATCTGCTTATTTTCTCCACAACTTTTTCAAGTTTCCAAAATCTTTTTCAAGAGTCGATTCTTATATTGTATTGTATATTGTATTGGTGTTCATACCTCTTCAGAAGAGAAAAAGTAAATACAGGCATCTTTAAGAACACAGAAACGCCTTGTCCAAGTCTTTAACCTGAAACAAACAAATATTGAACATGTAAACAATTTTTTATTTTTCGGCTTCTACTAAATATTTCATGTTCTCCTTATTAAATTATACAAGATCAATAATAATTATTATTTAGGTAAAAAATGTACAAATTAAACAAGAAAGATGTTATGATATTATATTATAAATTTTTATACAAGTATAAATCAGTCTACATGTTATAAATTATAATGCACGTACAAATTCCATGTATCACGTTTCATATTTTTCCTACCTTCGACCTAATTTTGCTAGAACTCCTGAACAGTCCGAATTTAATATTGCTTCCGGTGGTCCCATGACATATCTGCCTGACAAAGCGATCCATTTGTCATCCTTCAGGAGAAAGGAGAAAGGAGTAAGAGTAAGAGTCCAAGTGGATGAAGAAGGACGAGAGCAAGAAAAGAAGAAAAAAATACACATTTTATTTATTTACTTTCACTCAATCTACCGTCAGTAATATGTACGAACTGAGCGCCTATCACCTATCACCCATCACAATAACATATCTACCTGTCCATCGTCTACCATAAACATGTTAGTTACAGAAAATCCCCCTGCATTCCGTATTCATCCATCACAAAAACTACACACCTCTTTCACATTAAACATGGTTTCAAGTTTGAAGAGCAGGACAAATAATCCTAATGGGAGTAATAAAATTAGTAATAATAGTTTCTTTCTCTGCTCATGTTTAAATGACAGCTGTTCACGCCTTGAATCTATATTCCTTGTCCTAAAACCGTAATGATCATGAAACCTTTTGTCTTCATTATCATCATCATCAAACTCATTAGAATTTCATTTCATTTTCCGTCATGTACATTGTACATACATGGATGTACTCTGTGTTCTCTGTTCTGTATTGTACTAGAATCTATCTAGAATATATTTGTAGTTTGTAGTCATACGCCATGTCCATGTCCATCCCACTGCACACTGCACTTATGACTTATAATATGTATTGATCCACGATCCAAGTATCAGATTCTGAACCATCATATTTTATATTTTATGTTCATGTTTACTTTGGCACATGCTGCCTGGAACTCTGTGTACAGTCATAATATATAAATCATGGAGCATCATCATCTAGTCTGAACTCTGTTCAAACAGCTCAACAGCCATCAACGACATACATAATTTATACAACAGAAGAGCAACAACAAAATTTTCACACGTTCTCTGATCCCATATTCTCGTCTGCTCTGTTCCGTATACTTTCTCCATATTACATATCTATCGACCTTCACTCTCTTCCATTTTCATTCTTTGAAGTGAAAGCTGACGGGAAAGTTGAAGAGGGCAGGATAATGTGCACTATCAAGAACAACTGGATACAGTTATCTCCTCCGCACTTTCCCTTGCTTTGCTTTGTATTTTGTATTTTGTATTCAAAGGTGAAGGAAGCGTATTATGATGGGATTGTTTTTGTGATATTTATGAGTCTCTCACAGACCAGTCAGAACCGAGAGCCTCGAGTCCAGAGGATACAAAGTACAAAATAGAAAATACAAAATAGACAATATTACAGACAGGCTACAGTCTACAGCACGCCGAACACAGACAGACAGACGAAAGCTGGAATGTGCTGATGATGATGGTCGTGGTGGTGATCATGATCATGCTCATGATGACGAGAGGATAAAGTGAATAGTTATTGTGTTTTATGTAAAGAGTAAAGAGAGCGAGAAAGACAAAATAAAGGGCTATAAAGAACCTGAGCACTCTGCTGAATAGCCTGATCGATGAAATTTAGCCAAGTCTCTTTTGTTTCATTGTCTGGAGCAGCAAGCGTGAGAGAAGGACCGTTAGAGCGTTGAATTTGAAAAACATGTTCCTGTTCTCCAGGACCACGAATGATCATTTGAACCTGCGTAATATTATTACAAAGGAAAAAACAAAATTTGCGATTAATCTTTTTTATTTTAAATAATTAAACATTATTAATAATTAATCACTAACAAAAGAGTCGCAATTCAACTTGTTGAGTGAATATAGTTGGGGACTTGTCTTTGACCTCAGAGGTCACCCGTCACTCGCTACTTTTCTCGGAATCCGAATAAAGTTTGTCGCTTGTATTATAAGACTCGTGTTGAAGGTAAGATGATTCTGGATTCTGGACGTTGAACACGCGTCTTGTTATACAACTTGTATCTTGTATTATACATTATACATTATACAGGTATGACATTCACCAACAACCAACCATTCACCACGTCCCATAAAACAGACCACACACACAGTTTATCATGTTGTAACTAGTATTTTAGAAAAAAATGAAACTTACGCAGTGAACCAAACTAGCAGCGCCCAGAGGGACGGTCGATAACTCGGATTTGTAGAAGTGAAGACAGTAGTCTGTCTTTAAACAGAACCACCTGCGGAAAAGTAGTAACAACCATTTTATTTTATTTTATGTTACTCTATTTTATTCCATTGCACAATACACATAATACACAATCACAAGCAGGGTTATATTTTCACTCTTTGTTTTTCATGTGCTTCTTTTCCTGTTTTTAAAAGAGGGAAATGGAGGAAAGTAAAAAGAGAGATGAAGATAGATGTGTACGTGATGCATAATGCAGTGTAGAATACAGAATGCAACACCACACCAAACAACTGACAAGACACAAAACACAAAAGGATAATAAAATGGCAGTAAAATGTAGAAAAATGGTACCTTTGAACCCATTCATCCTCATGCAGTTTGAAGAGATAACCACTATGAACTACGTCTACAGGTTTGTTTTGTTGTGGCACAATGAGATTGGCAGTACGAGCAAGTTCCATTTCTAAAAGGTCTGTTTTGGCCGCAATACGAACTACATCACTATGTGAGGAGTCCAACACTCCAACCCCGTTTATCGTCATGATCACATCACCCACTTCCAGTCCAGATTCCTCTGCTGGCGTCGTGGCCTCTACCGCCGAAACAACCACCGGACGGGAACCATGGATACGGAATCCAAATTCCCCTCCTTGACGAGTCAGTGTCACTCTCTTGTTTATCTCTGCAGACAAAGAGTCAAAAGGGTCAAAGAGTCAAAATTCACTTGTTCATATAAAATATAAAATATATTTTAAGGAGTGTTTGTTATTTGTTACACAAAATACACAAGTTGTTGGATTTGAGATGGATAACTCACCGAGAGTGTTGGTTGCGAGTCTTTTGTAAGTTTCTCCAGACGCTTTTCTATGGACCATCCGATGAGTTAAAGCTGTGAATTTTTTTCGAAATTCCCGTTCACTCAGCGTACTTTCTCCGGAGGAAGTACGAGCAACTGGCTCGTGTTTTTGCCACGTTTGGAGCTCCTCACTTTCTCCAATGTACACCCAAATCCCGGCAGTGTACGGTTCCATGTAGATACCTTTAGATTTTAGATTTTAGATCAGCATCAAATCAAACATATCTCAGCTCTCAACATAATAACAGTAAAGAAAAATAAAATGCAGAGGCTGAAGCTGAGTAAAAAAAAGCTACCTGAGTCATCATCATCAATTGTGGTGAGATCATGGAGACTTGCGTGAAGACTGATGGAACTTTGTGTGGCAGCATCAGATCTGGTGGATTCTTTAAATGGACGTTCCTCTGACTTACACCTGTATTTTGATCGTTTCTTTTTGAGGGGTTGCGACGGCTGTGACGGTACATTTTGACTAATAATTTGAACTGTTTGTGCAGATTCTAGATCTAGATCTAAATCTAAATCTCTGTCTTGTCCTTCTAGTCGTTCTCTCCTGTGAGCTTCCTCCTCCTCCTCTATTAACTCCTCCAACTCCTGGTCCTCAACTCCTCGGACCATATCCTGTTCGATATAAGTTTGAGCACCTCCGTTTTTGATGGACGTGGTGGGAGTTGGCGTGTCCGGCGAATCCCCCCACCCATCCGGCGGCTTCACAAGGATGGACTCGAGAATGGAAATTGAATTATCATCATCTACTACATCTTCTAGATCAAATTTATTTGGGGACACACTGGCAAAAACACTATTATCCAGCTTCTGAGAGTCGTCATCTTCGTCCATGGGTTGAGCTGGGAGGGGTTTCAGCCAACTGTCCTCCTGGAAACAGGGAACTGCCGGACTGCGGGGGATGGAGAAATCCAATTTGAGTTTACTCTTCGAGTTGTTGTAGTCAAAGAGGCTGTAGGAGCCAGAGGAGGAGGATTCTGTCGGACTTGTTGTCTTTCTACTTGATTCCGTTTCCCTTGAGCACCCGCTGTCCATTGAACCACCAAATTGAATCTTCTTTCTCTCTGTGGCCATCACTGTCGGTTGACTTGGCTCACTATTCGTTGTCGTTGGAGAACGTAAAAGACCTGTTTTAACATTCAAATTATTATTATCATTAATAATTATTGTGCATTTATTTTTATTTCAAGAAAACATGGTATTTTTTTAAGAGATATTTTTTAATATTATACACGTCAAACGTCAAAAATGAAAAGCAATTTTAACTGCCTTTGGGAAAAACATTAGTCGTACCAAAAATATTTTCATGAAATTCATCTTCATTGAGGATTTCCACAACGTCATTGGAGAATCGAACCGGTTTCTCATTAACTCTATATTTTGTCACGGGTTCTTCTTTGGCAGTGGTTGAAGAATTAAGATCCACATCCAGGTAGCCTGTTGTGACGGCTTTCTTCCGTTCCTACCATTTTAATCATTAGTATAAACACAGTGTTTTAGTCCATAATTATCCCAATTCTCATTACTCTAATCAATAATTTGCCAAATTTTTTATCTGTTTGTACGTGATTTATTATTAATGATTATTTTCTCACCAGCAGAATCTCGCCATCAGAATTACACTGTTTTGGAAAAAATTGAAAAATTGAAAAATTGAAAAATTATTATCCAGATTAAACCACTTAGCATTTAGAATTGTCATTGCTTTGATATTTGATAATAACTAATTTTAATTATAAATCTCATAATATCTCATTTAATTGCATACCTTTTGAAGCGGAGCACGTTGTATTCGGTCCTTTTTGGGCATGGAAGGACCATTGTGACCATCACTAAGATTTAGTGACTGACTGATATTTTTGTCCATTAAACCTCCATTCGTTTGTGCACCTTGACTCACCATTCGTACCTGTGGAAAACGACAAAAGACATTATGCGCATTATTAATAAGTGTCGTTTCCTTAGTCATCAGTCCGATTCACCGAGTAGGCAAAATACATAGATTCAAAACCCAGAATCTAGAATCTAGAACCACCTCGTTATAATTAAAGCGAATGCCCAACAGTTCTTTGTGCGTACAATCTCGTGATAATCATCTACAACATAATTGTTCATTTCCATTTCCTGTTGTTTGTTTTGTATTTTGTACGGCTTTTGCAAAAGCTTACAGATGTCCACATTATTTTTTATTGTGTATTGTGTATTGCGTATTTTTGACTTGGACACTGAACACTATACTTTGTAATTTTGCAGACAGCAGACAGCAGACAGGAGATATCAGACAGGTGTTGCATACATTTTTTATTAAAAATGTCCCAATCTGCCGAATCCTTCATGTTTCTTGTCCGTCCGACAACCGACAACCGACATCTTCTGACATTTATTTACAGACAGTTTTTCTCCTCCGTACAACATTACACATTCCTTTGCATTCCTTTGCACTCTGTATGAAAATATGAAATATAAAAAAAGTTGAAAAATACAGAGGAGGAGACTCAAATAAAAGTCTGAGCTACATAATATCTGGAAAATGGAGCATACTTGTGTAGTTTGTAAAGTTACAACTTTTTTTCCTTCATCTAGAAAAAGTAGGGAGTTGGATGTAGAATGTAGAATGTAGAGAGAAAGCTGTCATCACAATTGTTATCTGATGATCCAAACTCTAGACTCTAGACTCTAGATTCTAGACTCCAGTCACAAAGTCAGAAACTTTGGTTTCAACTTTCTACGTTTTCTCTCTCTCTTCCTTTTTCATTTTTTCTGCCTCCTTTTTTCCACTCATTTTCATGTACTGCTATCCAGATAGATATAGAATATAGATATTATGCATAACTTGATGTTGGATGCTGGATGTAGGTTCCAGGTTCCAGGTTCCAGGTAACCACATGGAGAAATAAAATTTGTGTGGCATCTCTGCTCCTGCATTCTACACTCTACACTCTTGCTTAAATATCCACCCATGCATATAATGTGTATCAAGTATGAACCAATTTCAGTTCTTTTTTTTCTCGTTTTCATCTCCTACATTCTACATACTACATACTACATACGTGATGAGGATATGACGTTTACCCTCCTTTTTCTTTCCTCGTCCTCTTTTATATTTTTATATTTTCTGCATTCTAAATACCATACACATGGACAGAGCGAAAAAAGAGCAACGACTATTTTTTTGAAACCTACATACTTTTCATATAATATTTAATGTGTGAATATTGAGAGAGTGGATGAGGAAGGAGGAGGAAGGTAACACACACACACACACACACAGAGGCAGAGAGAGAAGGAGAGAGAAGGAGAGTGACAGAGTTTTGGAGCCAGCAAGAGAATAAAATGAATCATCAAACGACATTTACTTTGACTGAAAACTGGAAGACTGGAAGACTTGAATACTTGAAACTTTTCTCCCTTGCGAGAGTACTAAAAAAGTTAAGTGGAATGAAATGCTCTGTTATGCAAGTGGAAAAAGCACAGGCGTAAGCACTAAGCACAAGGTGCTTGGTCCTTGGCATAGAACATAGACCAACAGTGAACATGGAACAGGGGAAAAGGAAAGGACGAGCGGACTGGAAATAGGGAAAGAAGGACATACTACAGACTTTACAGACTTTGCTCATGTACTACAAGTGCATCCACAATCCACACCGTCGACCGTCGAGGATGGAGAGTCGAGTCGGAGTGTGTACTTGTAACAGAGTAAAAAGGAGAGTAAGTACCCAACTACTTCTTTTCACTTTGCTAATTTTATTCAAGTGGAAATGGAGATAAAGAAGAGGAGGATGAGAAGGAGGGAGCTATGGAGAAGACGAGGAAAAGATGAAGGAAGGAAGGAACAAGATGAGAAAAAGTGGGAGAGGGAAACTAGTCGTAACTTTTTTTTTCAAATTAGAGTGCAGGTGCCAGCTCGATGCTCCTTTTTTTACCATGTCTTCTATATCTATCTACTATCTACCATAACATCTATCGTATCTGTCTCTCTGTCTGTATTTTCTGAACAATGTACGTAGTTTTTTGTCACTTGCTTCTTTCTTCCTCAGGATTTGTCTTTGACTGTGACAACTTTTGACGGTTTCCCAGAAGAAAATACCAAGAGAAAATGGTAAAACAACATTTCCTCCTCAGGATTAGTGTTAAGTTTTCCCTTTTCCTTTCTCTACTCTGTTGCTCTGGTGCTTGTAATTCATGAAAGAGGACAGCAGAGTCAGAGAGAGAGCGAGAAAAAAACACATAAAACATAAATAAAACGTAGTAATAAAAATAAAAATGCCTGTTTCGAATTTCAAAGTTTTCAAAACTGTGTGTGTACACATTGTATCTGTTTTCTTTGGTTTCTGTTCTGTGTGTTCCACGTTTTTTCCAGCTGAAATCCAGAGGGAATCATACAGATTTTTTTTCAATAGACTCAAGACTCAACCACAGTACAGGCTATGCAAATACCAAAACCAAATACCCATGTACATGATACATGATACATGATTACATGATTCTACATTCTATATTCTACTTATTGTGTGAAATAGGTACGCGTTTCCAAGCCAGCTCATGTATCATCGATCATCCGTACAACATTCTATTTTGTCTGTTGTGTGTTGTGTGTAAACTTATATGGTTTTACAACTGCTGTGCAAATAATTGAAAAAAAACAGGATTACATCAAATAACGAGGATTTTGGATGTGATGTGATGCAAGATGGAAAATGGAAAGTACATGATATTTATGTTTGGGCTATAAACCGTATTCTAAAAGCTATTCATTGACTTTATCTCTATTTTATGATGCATGTGTAATGTGGACTTACTCTGTAGGAAGTTCGAGGACTGAGGCTGAGATATGGAGGCGGTCCAGAAGCACGATTCGCAATGAACGTATCCGTTTGAGTCGCCTGAGTCTTTGTTGTCCGTTTCTTTTCGGGAGGTGGAGCAGCTAAAGAGAAAAATAGAGAATAGAGAGGCACTTGAATACTTGAATACTTGAATTATAAAAACCACATTATTTCACTATCATCTCCAATCTCCAATCTCCAATCTCCAGTCATCATCAAATCATCAAATCATCCAGTTTTGAGTTTGGGGAAAATCAATTTACCCATATATTTTTCTAGAATACTTTTGAATTAGAAATTTCAAATTAGACAACTGGCTTTTCCATTTTCCATTTTCAGAGATGGACGGATACAGGTAAAGCATAAAACACAGGTATTCGGTATTCGTTATTCGTGCACTCGTTCAATCGTAAAGAGTAAAGATATGCGTGTGATACCCCAGTAATAAAGTTTAGAAGGAAAATGGTGAAAATAGTGATGATGAAAATGAAATGAAATGGATGGAATGGAATAAAATAGGAGGAGAAAGGAGAAAGGTGTGAAAGTGAATGGTAAATATATTTAGTTGGCGAGTGGAAAGAGTGAAAAGAGGGAAGGAGCGTGGGAGAAGATGGAGCAATCAGCAAATTAACCTTTTATGACATGTCATATAATATATAATAATAATATATCATCCGGATGATTTGATGATTTGATGATAAAAGGATGGAGAATCGGAATCGGAATCGGGTTATGGAATAATGGAGTAATGGAGCTGGACTAATACATGTGAATTAATTTGACAGCGGCGCGTGGAGCGTGGAAATTGGACAGAATATTATTATGGATTATGGAATATGGATTACGGAATATGGAATATGGAATATTATGGACTTACGAGTAGGAGGGATCATATCCGGCGTTTTTCGTCCATCCAGAAGACGCTCCTGACTCGAGCTCTGCTTGTTCATCAGCACAACTTCCCATCTCGCCCTAAATTTGATGAAAAAAAATATTTGGATTGTGAATTTTGTCAACTGACATTTTTAACATGACGGGATCATTTCCATTCTACAATTTTGTATAACTTTGGTTTTTGTGATTTTAATGTTGAGGAGCGGACAAAGTACAAAGTAGAGAGTAGAGAGTGCTTTACATTTTTACATGTTTCTTGCTAACTCACCTTCGGATTTTGTGTTCGTCAAAGGAATTGGATGTGGCGGAGCGTGCGAGACTTGAGCAGTCGAATGAGACGTTTTTCTTCCTCGTACTTTCTATCTGAGGCACTGGTGCTGAAGGGTATCGTGTGGCAAGTCTTCGAGTCCAATCCTGTCCGCTCCCCCTCTCCACATATCTCTCCATCTGCAAAGCAGAGAACCACAGGAACACACTCATCACATCTCCACACGGACACAGAAATAAACATTTATTCAACTCAACATGGAACATGGAACATGTACAATAAGTATGCGGACCGTGTTGAATACGAGATACCAACTACCAACTACATACGAGCTACATCTGTGCTCTGCCTTCCGTGTGGATTTTAAATGTACTTTACTGCGTGAAAAGTGAAAAGGTTCACAATGAAATCGATTCACTCAATCAGTACTCTATTCTCTATTCTCTCAACTCTCGAGTCTCAACTTCCATTTCCTTTCCCTCATTCTACATTCTACATTCTAGATTCTAGATTCTACCATTTTACATTTACAATCTCTCCGAGTCTACATGCTTTTTATGCTCCTACTCTCACATCTCACATATCCTCATCTCTCCTCTCCTCAGATCTGTGCTCTTAGGTCTTAGGAACTGAACAATTGGTACAATGTCAATGTTGGATCTAAAATGTACAACTCAAACTCAAACAATCTGGAAGTCTGCAAATCTGGAAGAGTCAGATGATGCAGTTGATGTCGTCTGCACATTTCCTAAAAATTGTACTCTACATATTTTATAAATTGTTGTACATGGTATATGGAGAATTCTACATGGTATAAATAGATGGATATGAATTCATATAAAATTTAAGTCTGGAATCTAGAATCTTGAATCTGGAATCGGGGATCGGGGATCTTGAGCGAGTGAGTGTATTACATATTATGGAATGCGGAATAGTAGCTCTCCGCCTTTCTCTTTCCTGTTTTCTCTTCGCCTTGTCATGTCTTTACTCTTTACCTGCCTCTTAGACTAGATACTAGATACTAGATAGAGGAAGGAGAAAAGTAGCTATAGACTGTAGACTATAGAGATTACACACTTCTCTAATCCGTATACCTACATACCTCCACATTTGTATCCCACTACTCTGTATCTGTATCAATTCAACCGTATCATCATCATTGCAACTCGAATCACGCACATGCTCTCACTCTCTCACTCTACTTTCACAAATATAACCACGTACGAAAGATGCATACCAAACTAAACCAGACCAGACCAGACCAGGCCGAACTGAACCAAACCAAGCCATCAACCACACACACACTAACACACACACACAGAAATAAAGGGTAAGTGGTCGACTCCACTGGCGAGTTTTGGCCAGAACAAAGAGAAAAGCCGTTGACGAAATGAAAATGGTCAACGAGGAAAGATCCTTTCTATACTTTCTACTTTCTACTTTCGAGTTCCACTTTCCTCGTCTTTATCCTCTCCGTTAGATCGTAGACTGAATATAGAATATAAAATACAGATATCACAGATACGGATAGAGCAGAGCGGAAAGTAGAGAGCAGAGCGTATCAAGTCTGTTAAAAGTCCGAGACTCAGCTTGTCAGTTTCCAGTTTCAGTTTTCACCCGTTCTTCCAGCTTCAAGCTTCAACTTGAGATGGATGAAACTTTTTATTCTATTTCTGCTCTAAATGAGATGTCGTGGAATTTGTGGTTGTTCAAGAGTAGGGAACATTCAAAACCACCTCTCACATCTCACATCATACAACTAATAAAAGGGCTGAATATAATGCCAATGGAAACTATTTTTAGTATTTAAAATGTACAATTTACAATGTACAGTTTACAGGATAAAGATCATTTTACATTTATGTGCAATCATGACCTGACTTTTGGTCTAACATCCAACATCCTTCAACTCGCAACTGTCTAATGTCTAATGTCTAATATCCTCTGTGATCCCCAATCTCCAATCTCTTATGTCTCATGTCAACGAAGTTTCATGTCATTTCTATGGTTTTCAATTATTTTCTATGTCTAAAAACTTACTCGTTGCATAGGAAACCCCTGGATTTCCTAATGTACATGTTAAAGTGTAAAAGTCAAAAAAAGTTACTAAATTCAGCAAAAAATGTTACATGAACCTTTTTTTTTACAAGTTTTCAGAAAGTTCCTACAATTTCTTTAATGAATTAGAATAATTATTATTATTGTAACCGTGGGATGTCTGATGATTGACTCACCTGCTCGTTCCATGTGTATCGTTTAGCTTCGTTGTACAAGTTTTCCCTGCTGACGGCCACACTCTGAGGCCGTCGATTGGACTCAAATCCGCCTTCATCACCCGAACTGGTCGTCTCAATAAACTGCTCCTACACAAAAACCATTTCCCATCATATAGACAAACTCTGGATTGTCAATTCGGAATTTTGAATAATTTAATTTCGTCATGTATTTTTCAAAGTGAAATGTAAAGTAAACAAGTTGGTGTTTGATTTTTGATATTACGTGTGAATGTGACCATCTCTGCGGAACACCAGCCCGTCTTCCCATCCCCACCACGACCGGCTCATGTACAACATGAGCATGAATATTCTCATCACTCGGATGTCTTCCGTAACACGATGTAAACAGATTGTCCTTCTTTTTGCATGGTGACTCCTGTACATTTTATCACGATTCAAATTCAAAAGTCAAAGTCAGTTCATTCAAATTTGCATGAAACATTATTTGTTTTTTCAATAGTCTTAAAAATAAATAGGGAACAAAGGTAGACGGATGGACTAGGCACTAGGCACTAGGGCAAAGGAAAGGAGAAATACAGAGAGGAGAATAACACTGGAATAAAATAAATGCATTCATTTATTCAGTCATCTCCTGTTTGATTCATTGATCAAAGTCAATTATGAATTAGTAGAGAGCGGAAAGGAAAAGTTGTCGATTAATCTAGGTCAAATCCAGAATCTAGAATCCAGAATTCAGACTGTGAATTGTGAATAAAGGAAAATCCGGAATCTAGAATCTAGAATCTAGAATCTAGATCTATTCTGTAGATTGTAGATGAAGAATCCTCTCTATTTCCTCTCTACTCCACACTCCACACAGTAAATTTGATTAGACCATTTATCTTTTAGCAACTGTGAGTGAGAATGAATATCGAGTGTCCGACTCGATTCACAAAACTATTTGTTGACGACCAATTTACGCACACACAGCACAAACAAACAAACAAACAAGCACAATTTTAGTATCTGTACATATTTCCAATTCTGTGGTCGCAAGTTCTTCTCTTATCTCATTCTCCATCTCCTTTTCATAGGAAAATCTTGTGTTGTAGCACAAGAGAAAGAACTGTTATAGTTGGAAGAAAGTAAACAAGTACAAGTAGTGTACAGTGTACAGTGTACATGGGATCTACAACGTACAATGCACAATGCACAATATTACAAGGAACAAAAAGAAGAATGGGAAGAATCCAAGAATACCAATTGAGAATGAAAAAGTTGTTGGTAGAGAGAACAGAGAAAGAGAGAGAGCCTCACGTCCGTCGTCGTCCGTCCGACGCTCTTTCATGAATTAGGAACATAACACTACCGTGCTCAATACTCAATACTCAATTCTATATCAACTAATGCATATATACAAAAAGTAACACGTACATTGTGTGAGCAATAATGTGTACAATGTATATGTAGAAACGTGAGGAGTCAGGAAGAGGAAGGAAGGAATCGGGAAGAATTGGGAATGGAGAAAGGATAAAAGATAATATATTATTTTGTATTTGACTAGAATACATATTTGTACATGTATAGTTTATAGTTTAGTAAAAGTGAATAGTTTTAGTTTCTAAAGACAAAGAGAGCAGAAACCGAAACAGAGGCATATAAACAATAATATGATATATAATGACTCTGTAATGTTCCTTTTCTCCTCGGCATTTTGTTTTGTTTTGTTTTACCTGATATGAACTGAGACACCCAAAGAGGAAAGAAGTTGACCGAGACTTGTCGAGACCCTGAAGAGCCCTTTCGTTGATGCAGTACTGTTCCCGAAAGTCTTCTCTTGATATCCTCCCTGTACTCACACGATTATGGTGACGAGAACGAATCATGACGACGTCGTCATCCGACACGTAACTACACATCAATCACACATCACAATATTAGGAGATTATTGTAAAAAGGGACTTTTAATAGGAAGATTATTTTTTATTTTTTATTTAAAAAAAATATAATATTTAATATTTAATATCACTCCTTACTGCTAACCGTACTTCAATAATGAATAGCGCTTGAGCAAAATTTAGGAAACTGGTTAAAAATTCTTCTGCTTACCCACCACCTCCCGACAATGATGAATTTGTCGTTGTGTGCAGAAGATCAGCTTGTGTCGCCACGCTGCAGTCTCCATGCTCTGAAATAAGGAATTGAACCAAACAACCAACAACCAAATTAACCAACAACACTGACAACATACAAAATACACAGTAGCTGAGTAAGCAAGCAGACAGTGCATAAAATATGTACGCTGTACGCTTATGCATAAAGTACAAAAAGTAGATACTAGATACTAGATACACATGTTTTATGCATGCATTATTGTATAATGAGGAAAATCTCCTCTAATCATGTACACATGTCTATATTCCATATTCTGTATTCTATATGGATCATCTTGTAGGTATATTATATATATAGACATTTGCAAGTTCTGAGAAAGAAGCCCGAGACTACCACTTACACAATGTTTACAGTTTACGTACGTTACCCGTTTATTGCAGGCTAACATGAATTCTAAATACTATACTATATATACTATAATAATATGTTATTGACTACAGACATACTACGTCGTGCATCTATGGTTTTCTTCACATTTACACGTAAAGTTTGAACACATGCATGTAAAGACGATAGTTATTTATAAACGGTAGACACCATAGTCCTAAATCTTGTGAAAAGTAGTAACAGCATAGTTATTTATAGATGTGGGATGTGGGGAAAATAGGCAAACTTGAGTAAGAAGGAGAAGGTGTATACTGTATACACGATACACGATGGATGAACAACAGACAGCATCACAATCACGTAGAGAAAGAGTACAAGAACGAGAAAGAGAGAGATACAGAGAGAGGGGGAAAAAGCAGGGCAGTTCACACATAAACCAAAAGAAAATGAAAGTAGAAAAAGAAGGAGCCACAGTACATATAATATAATAATAATAACAGGGCACGGTATTATCTATATACTTACAACTTTCAACATATTATATCGTACATGCATTTGAAAATGTATTTTTTTGTATTTAGTATTTAGTACCTCCTCGTCTGCCACAATCCATCATGATGATCGTCGTTGTGTACGTTATGTTATGTTGTATTATATGGGGATGAAACAAGGAATCCGGAATCCGGACTAACCCTGTCTATATAAATATTAAACTACCGATTCAAACATCAACATGAACAACAACAACAAGGATGACGATAGAGAGGAAGTGACCGGGGAAGAAGAGGGGAAGGAGGAGGAGGACGACAACGACGACCACGAGGAGGAGACTTTAGCAGCCTCGTCACCGTATTTCCATCCTCATAATTTAGCACAGAGTGAGATTCAGAATTCAGACTGAAGGATGTTTGTAATTATTGTTTTCGTAATCTTCTTCCTCTCCTTCTTGTTCCTCGTTAGTTAGCCATTCATCTATAAATCCAGAATCCAGAATCCAGAATCAAAATCCAGTCTTGCGAGAGTCACAAACTAAACTATACACTAATAAATTCTAAGAACAATAGGAAGGAGAAGAAGACGATGATGATGATGATGTATAGGAAAAGAAGCAACTACAAGAAATACCACTACTATCGTGTCGTTGTTGACAGATTCACTTGAAAACTACTGTATGTACTAGTATTTTGTAGTTTGTTTTGTATCTTGTAGGTTCTTGTTGTTAATTGAGAGTCATTGTGTCACCGAGCCCGAGTTGCCTTTCTGGACTCTAAAAAAACATAATAAACCGTATGTATATTACAGCAGATAGAATGAACAACAACAAGAGTAAGAGTAAGAAGAAGAACAAGAACAAGAAGTGTAACTAATGAAAAAAACTTAAAAATAAATTGTAATAACGTTTTTTCTGGGTGAGGCAGAAGAAGAAGAAGGAAGAAGACTGAACGTGGAGAAACTACTATGAAGGGATGAAACGCAAGCGTCGATCAATATTCTTATATTTTCTCCGGGATTTTCTATCTTTTTATCCTCTCTCTTTCTCTCTGTCTCTTCCTCATCCTCTCCTCTCTTTCACTCTCTTTCTCTCTCTCATCTCCCGGGACTTTCCATGTAAAAACACGCTTCTCTCCAGCTCCAGCAGCTACTACTACTACTTCCTCCTTTTGCAATTCAATGTTCATCCTACTTTTACTTTTACTTCTTCTCCAGAAATTACTTTCTCTTTCTCTCTCTGTCTTTCACACCTTTCTCTTCCACTTTCACTTTAAACTAATGTAATCATGTTCATCTTTCTTCAGATAAATGCATTTACTCATTACGAGCTTTGAATAATTCTTGTAATGCTAAAACTAAAATCATCAAAGGCTCTAGATTAGCATCCTTTCCAGATTTCAGTAGCAGATCCAGAAAAACAGAAGCTGGAGAGAGATTGCGAGAACAAGAATTTGCGGGAACTTCGGATTGCCATTTGCGAGAAAAAGTCAGCAGAAAGCAGAAAAAGTAGAACGGGTTTGTTGTTTGTTGTTAGATGACCAAAAGTAACCCGAATCCGGTGAAAATGAAGATTTTGTTAACTGAATTATAACAAATAACAACTATTGAGCACTTACTAAATCATTTAATTACAACAACAATATATTGGTGGTGCCTATCTACAAAGGATTAATTAATCATGATTAAAGGGGTAAGTATCTTTTTCACATGTCTTTTTAGTTATTTACGTTTGTGTATATATAGTTAATGTCATTCATTTTTCTAAAACCCTTTAATATTTTATTGTAATTTAATTCAGGACATAAAACATTTTGTATTGATTCATGTTTTAAATTCTGATTTGTATAGGAAGTATTGACATTAAAACGGTTTATGCTGAGGAGTCAAGTTTTGCAAATGTACAAAAGTTATCTCAGGTAAGTATAAAAATATCTATGTGTAATAAAATATGTAATCTATAGTAATCTAAAATTTCTTGATAGCTATTAATTACCTTGCTCCCTATATATAATACAGTACATAATGTAGGAGTATGCGTTAATTACATGTTTAACTATTTTTGTGTTATTCTTTTATCCTGTACATGCAGATTGGGGAGATTAATTGAAGAATCAAATAAAGACCCTTTATTAAAACAAGAATGGTTAATTTGGGTGAGATCAGAATTCCGAATGAGAATGCATGAAAAAGATGAAGACACAATCAAAAATCTCCTATTGGTTGGAAAAAGACAATTAAATGAATTAGAGCGATCGATTAGGATTGCAGCATCATAAAAGTGGAATTTATAAAATTTAATGTAACACATAATTTAATTAAGTAATATGTATAATTATGATAGAGCTGATAGTTAAGATAAGATTGTATTGTAACCTGTGTGTAATATGTACATAAATAATATATTATATCGATCAACAATATACATACAAAAATTTGTTACTTATGAAATAAAAAGCCTCGTGATATCGTGTAGATGACATGCACTAGTCGATTATATAAACTACACATGTATAATAATATGCGTTTATTCAATATTCCATATATACATGATTTTGAATACGGAAACTATTCCAATTAAGTTATAATATTTTCAGTACTTTCATGTTATCGTTGTATGATCTTTCATGTAGAGTTTTAATATTTTTCATACACGTGAGTACACATTAACGTGAATACATACAACTTTCGGTATCAAAAGCCAATTTCCGCTAAAGCCCGCGAACCCGTGTTCCAACAACTTTTTGTGCAAAAAGTAAAAATTACACAACTGGCAATTGTAACAAAAATTTTTTATTGTCAAGTGTCAAATAGAAATAAGATTCCTCTACAATATACACTGTATCAGATCTCAACAAAATGGGTATGTAAACATAGTAATTTATTTTGATAATATTCCAAAATTATTCCTAGTAATTATTTTTTCAAGTAAAAATTATACAATGTGTTTGTTTATTTTTTTATTACAGGAGGGGTTTTTACATATTTGAAGAATTTAATAGGTGGACGAGAAATGAGAATATTAATTTTAGGTCTTGATGGGGCCGGCAAGACTACAATTTTATACAGGTAATAATATAATTATTAATTTTTTATGTATTATGTATTCTGTAGAGGTATATGTAGTTTTGCAACAAACTATGTTTGTACTTTGTACTCCTTGACAGCTTTTGTAAAATCACACTTACATTTTATATCCATGTTTTACTTGAATACTGACAGTTTATTTTTACAGTTGGATCGTTGTATTTCAAATGTTAATTTTTAAATATATAGATAAGATTGTTTTATGTGGTCCTGCGTTTTTAGTTTTATCCAAATGTTATATATAAACTATTGAAATTTGCAATTTGCAAATCTATACGAGTATCTATCTAGGAATCTAGGTACCTGTATATATGTACAAATGATTTCCTTCGCTTTATGTCTTCCTCTACAAAATCTATTTTTAAAAGACTAATAATATTATTATGTTTTGTTTTTCTGTTCCATTTGAAAAGACTACAGGTTGGAGAAGTAGTGACCACTATTCCAAGTGAGTATGAAGGATGATTGTTCATAGAATTTATAGATTTATCGTCAATTTTTGCATCATGTCTACTTACAAAGTAATAAGGTTTTAACAAAAATGTCCGTTTATATATGTTTCCAGCTATCGGTTTTAATGTAGAGCAAGTCACTTATAAAAATTTAACATTTCAAGGTAACACTTCTAGAAATATTCTATTTGATACTGTGTGAAAAAGATTTCTTGATTATTAAAAGTAAAATTTATTCAAGCTTATGAGAGCTAATAAACCTATTTTGTAATTATTGTTTATTCAATTTCAGTTTGGGATTTAGGAGGACAGTCTAGTATCCGACCGTATTGGCGTTGTTATTACCAAAATTCTGATGCTATTTTATATGTTGTTGACTCTGCAGACAGAGATCGATTATCAATATCAAAACAAGAACTTGTTCAAATGCTTCAAGTATGTTTTACTAAAGATGTGTTATAATATAATATTTTATATGTACTAAGAATAATATTATACACTTGTATTGTTGTTTTCCAATTTACAATGCAATAAAATATATTATGTGGTGTATTTAATAGTTTATGTCCTGTTTTTATCCTTTTGTGTGTATATAGGAAGATGAATTAAAAAATGCAATTCTGGTCGTATTAGCAAATAAACAAGACATGGAAGGAGCTATGTCTGTCGCTGGTATATGTTTATTTATTTCTTAAACTACATATATATATTATAGTGAATTTAATTACAAGGTTTGTAGTTAAAATAAACATTGTTTGTAAATGCCTTATCAAGGTTATATTATGGTATTTACATTATGTATTCCAATTTTTACAGAGATTCACACGGCTCTTGGGCTTGATTCACTGAGAAATAGAACATTCCAAATATTTAAAACGTCAGCCATCAAAGGGGAAGGTCTAGATCAAGCCATGCAATTCTTGAGTGAGGCCTTAACAAACCGGAAATGAAATATAAGGAAGTACGAAATCTGTGAACTTATTAACTAAACCTTTTTAACTATTTATTTATTTAAAACTACTATTATTATTTTTACGATACAAAAACTATATTACTACAAGAAAAAAAACAAAGAATTTAATATGATATCATTACTATTATTGTTATTATTATACGGAATGCATGTGTATGAAATCACGCAAAAATGAAAATAAATTATTTCAAGAGAGTTTATTATAGTATTGACTCTCTAACACGAAATAATACTCAATATATGACTCAATATTCATATATGGAGTGATTTTTACATTGGTAATTTGATAAAGTTATATATTTAAGTTAGATTTTATTTCCAGGTATTCAATTTTCATTTACATGTACGTTTTTACATTTTTATAGGAATCATAATCAATTTTCAAGTTTGTTTTCGTAGACACATCATAATTTAGTATATGTTTCGAAATGACACACATTCATTTGAAATTTATTTAGAATTTAACTCGATACGTATAATAATAATGTGTAATAATGTAGAACCTATATTCTATAATATATAACAAATGATAATAATTTAACATCCGCGATAAACTAAAATACTGCCAACAACTATATAATCTATAATAATTGTACTATAACTTTTATACTATAACATGCAGACTTACCCACACTAGAACAAACAGACATGCATACATAAATACATATTATACAAAAAAAAAAGTCAGCAACAGTTAAGTTGACACGTACATATTTATAGCTATAAATAAAGACAGTTAGGAGCGCAATTCTTTATATATTATACATGTATTAAATACTAAATACATACATAGGAAAAAATGCTTTAATATTACGTACCTAGTACTTACTGAATAATCAGTTTTACAACATTTCAGTTGTTATCAGCAAAAAAATTATTACCCTTATTTTATGACCCTGAGATACAAAAATATATCAAAGTGATTTAATGTTTTGATTCCTTTCATTCAATTACATTTTTTTTAAAAAGAAGAAATTTTGATAGACTTGTTTGTACAGTTTACATAATAATATGTTTTATAAAATAGTTAATACTAATTTCTCTCTAATCGTTTGCAATTGTACATAACACTTTTTCACTCTATATACTGATTGTTGTACCGCATGTTTACATGGAAGAATGTATTATAATTATTATCATTGTTACAATTATATATATGTAACATGTTTATGTCGAAATTCGTAGGCTCTGTCATTAAAATCTAGAGGTATAATATATATCATCTTCAGCTGAGGATCTTCAAAAACAACAAGTCTCTTCCGCTTATACACTAATGAAATGGGAGAAGAAGTATGTAGACAAATAGCTTTTGTTGATGAAAACTATTACACAAAATATTTTACTGCTCTCCAAATTTCACTCTTAAATATTGTCAATAATATGTGGTAGGATATGCACACATGTATCAATATATAGGACTTCCAAGTGCAATACAATCATCACCTATTTAACATTATTGTGATTCAGGGACACAGACAGGTGTCATAATTAGTGATTACGCTATTCTTGTTTTATGCAAATTTAAATTTCACTCTTCCTGAAATGAAAATGACATTTGTGCATCAGAAGTATAATTTGAGAACAGAGAACGTCAGACTTTTTCATCTTATGCTACAATCATCAGCTCGTAAATTATACACATTATAACAATGTAACAAATAAATAATGATAGTGCAAGCATACAGTAACATTAAGCATAATTACATTTAAAGTTTAAGTATTCAAATTGCTAGGTATCAACGAAAATCTAGAGACATGAGCTGTATATTTGATATTTCATTAACATTAAAAAACCAATAATACATATTGCAGCTTAACATAATGTATAAAGTGAATTCATTCATGTCATAATTCATGTATGTATGTACTGTACTTTACGTATCACCTAGAAATGCACTAAACATTAAAAAGGTAAGTGTACAGAGTATAATATCATACTATTATTATTATTATTATGTAAACTGTAAAACAAAAAGTAACAGCTACTCCAGTAATTTATCACTATATTATATTATATTATATTATATGGATTGGTGGTAAACATTTTAATGGAATGGACAATGGAAAATATGAATACAAATATATACAATATACATATTATGCAATTAATAGCATGTTACCTCTTTTTTCTTAACTAGCTCATAAGTAAGAACAGTATTATAATAATGGGTCGGTACCTTGTTTTAGTATGTTGGTCCATGGAATTAATGTAGGTTTTTTAGAAGATACAAAACTGTAACAAAACTGCACACAAACTCACGTAGATAAGTAAATAATTGTCCCACATGCATTCGTCAATACCAATATACTCCAATCAGTTTGTTTACATGTATATAAAAATACGTACACATTTCTGCTGAGGACGACTGAATTGATTGAATATTGACAGTATAGATGAAAAGGTTACTTAAAGACAAATTCCAGAAAGAGTCTTTTTTACTGCATCTCTAGCATAAGGGATGTATGATATAGAATACCAGGTCATTGCGAGGAACTGAATTATGCAGAAGAGAAGAGCTAGTCCAGATTTACCCTAGAACAAGACGAAGAGAGAGTAAAATACACATTTTTGTTGAATTACTAATTGAAATTTATATACTTAACATCTATTAAAAGATGAATTATCTAATCTGAATCATCATGGATTTTTAAGAATATGCATAAATATAGAGTTACATCTTTGAATAAAAAAAAATGTCATTGGTGTGCTTGTAAAAAAAAAGTGAAAACAAAGCAACAGGTGCTAGATACTCTAAAAATCCTATAGTATTCAAATATATATGTTCGCCATTATTTTTTTATGTAAGTAAACAGCTATAACTTTGATTTGGCATATTTTACACAAGGCTAAGCATTTTCTTGGATTTTTCTGTATAAATATGATGTATTGAAACCATGGAATAGTCATAAAATATGTGGTCATTGTATATATACTTACTTTAACCGCAAAGAATATGGTTAAAACCAAAGAGGCGATCATAATAGCAGTTGCAATCTGTCGAATCACAACATTCATTTTAATACCATTAGGAGGGGTTTTTAAAACTACAGTATGTATAAATAAATATTATGGATTATGGACAAATAAAACATATGTATTAAAATCAAATGCTTATTTTATGTTCAATATATTATATAGACTAACCACTCGAGTAGATGCAAACATTTTCTTCAATTGATTTAGTGGTCCCATGAGAAAGACAGTACTGAAAAGGGGATGATTCATGTCATGATTAATTGTTTTGAAATGTAAAAATGTTGAATGTAGATATATATTTAGGTACTATGGATTATGGATATATTTACCTTCCAATCGAAGTAACGCTTCCCAATGTGTAAAATACTGCAAATGCCTTTACATTGGAAAAGAACAGCATAAATGACCCGAGTAAAGAGAATAAAAACCCAACAATAAAACATATCAAAAATCCTTTCAGCCTTGTGGACCAACTAAGACTGGATGCGTCAATTATCTCTTGAATTCCTCCTCCCCCTGCAGCTCCTTGTTCTGCTTGACTGTCTCTCTCTTGATCTTCCCCACTCAAAGCTGTACATTTGGAAACAATACATCAAGTTCATATTATTATACTTAAAAACATTTCTGAATTGTAATTTGTAATTTACCGAAAATGGATTTTTTAGCGAAAATGTGAAACATTTTAGTTGTTACTATGTATGTATACTAACCTCGGCGAAGTTTATCCATGATTTTGGATTGTGTAACACAGTAAAATGAACAGGAAGTAAATTAAACACTTTTCAAATCCTCCGTCAAAAATCTAATCTCCTTCTGAAATTCTAAAACCAAAATGACAAAACACATTACATATGACATACGACACATAATTATTAGTTACAAGTTATAATACATCTCCTAGCAATTGTCAATTTTGAACCTATGAGCTTACATTTTTCAATAGAGTAATAGAACACGCAACAGTTGTCATTCACCGAAAACTTTGATAAAAATAACACATGGAACATGGAGTAAATACCACAAATACAAAACTTAACGCCTTTTTTGATGTACCGAAAAACTACAAATGAATTGCGATTAAATAAACAACTGAGAATAAAATAACTACCTAAAAATACTCGTTACTCTACTCGTGACTGTGTGTATTTATGCCAATACATCAAATGAGCAAATTTAAGCGCTACAAAAAAATCGCCTGATGATTCACATTTGAATTTTGATTCAGTTTCGTGAATCGTGAAGACTATCAAATTGATAGTATCAAAAAAATTAAGTAACGTCGTATAAACGAGTGTTAAAACACTTTAATTTTAACTACAAGATTACTAGTAAAGTTCGTAGTATCACGCACTTAATTTTGTTGGATTTAGTAGTAGTAGATAATTAGAAAATATGAATAAACCAAATAGATTTTGAATTTTGAAAGTGCTATAATATTATTACATATAAAATATAAAATATTAGAAAAATCTAAACCCTTTTACCTTTTACAAGTTATACGAATGTACGATTTAACGATTTACTTAAATATGAAATGAGATAAGAGATAATGAAGAATCTGTGATTTATTTCTGTGAAATTAAAATAATTTTTATGTGATTATAAATATTACCCGTGACTCTGGAGGATAATGAATTTACCATGTAAGAAAGAATGTCAATACACAAACTACACATAAATACTCAATTCCATAATATATAAAACTTTCTCACTTTTGGTAAAAAAACGGTTTAATACAAACCAGTACAAGCACGATGTACAATTCTTATACTACACTTTAATGTTTTTAAGTATGTTATTAATTTATTTTGTTTTACTTCAATTCCAGACTGCAGGTTTCTTGAAAGACGATAAATAAGAAGTAAAAGCAGAAGGATAGAGGATAGATGTTTGTCCTGACCTTAGTTGACTTGTAGTAGTAAAGATACAAGAATATGTGGTATTTAGATGATAATTAAACATGTATAGCACCATATAAATATTTATACACAAAAAATATCGTTTCACAATAAAAAGTTAATTTAGTTTTACAAACATATTTATGCAAGGAATTATCGTACAAGTTTTAATGGTAGTGTTCAAGAAACTAAACTATCCATATAAGTAAATTCAGCAACGAGACGAGACGAGATCAGATTCCAATTTTCTCTCTCTAACTGAGAAGCAGTAAAAATGCCAAGCGGAACCGGGACAGAATTGGAAATTCCAGGTAGTTACAAGTTATCATAATATGTATTTACTTTTATCATTTATGCTTGTGCAATTACATTGTTGTTTGTTGTTGGAAACAACGTTTTATATAAATGTTCATGTATATCGATGAGATGAGATTTGTAGTGTTTAGTGTTTAGTGTTTGTTGTCTTTGACACATTTCCTAATGTGTCTTTGAGATCGATGTACAACAATAATACAGACTACTCATACTGGTTGGATTAAATGATGTCGTATGAAATACCCCCATATGTATACATTTCAATCTAAACTTTTTCATGGGTATTTTCAAAGCGGCTTTCATTAGGCAAAAGTTAAGTACTATTGAGATTTCATGTATACAGGGAAACACTCTGAGCAGTTTGTACTACCTTTGAAATTCGAAATCCTTTCCGTATCTATTACAATATTACAACCTTTGTGAAGCTTGGTTGTATGTTGTGTGATATATGCGGTACCGAATAATAATTCATGTGACTGAAATCGAATTAGAAAAACATGAATGTTTTTAAAATTAATCACGAAATGGATGCGTTTCATCTCTCTATCTTCTACACATCCAATCTTTGTAGTTTGTAGTACCTTTTGTAACATGCCTGTACTAAAAAATACTATAATTTAATGGGAATTTTAGAATAGAATGCAAAATGAGAATGGTTCTAGATGACGAATTTGCAAGAGAGATGTAATGTATTTAAGATTAATGTACAAGTATAATAAGTCAATAGCTCTTGAAAGACTTGCAAAGATAAAATCCTTTTTCATCTTCTCTCACCATCATGTTATTACTAATAATTGGAGTATAATATGTAAGTAAAAAGAGAGGTAGTGTGTAATAAGTAATAAGTAATCATATAATGTATGGAAAACAGAATGAAATAGAAGAAAACATGAGGAGGCGGCAGAAAGTAAAATGCTGGTTTTATCCATGTACATACCCACTTGTAAGTAAACATATTATTCCACTTCAACGTACAAAATGTGTAAAACATAATAAGATTATGTTATATATTCATATTATGCCCTTTGAGCCGATTGGCAATATAGTAGATAGATATGTATAAAGGACCATCACTGTGTATATATATGCATAAACGCACAGACGAAATGTGAAAAGGTTAGTTTGTCTCTGGAAATCGGATTTGGTAAGAGATTTTACTTGCTACAGGTTACAGGTACATAAGTATTTACATCTACAGAATGTATAGACTATAGTGGGACAGATAAATACTCTACTTTATTGATATTTCACCCACTCGTACTTTGTCCATAAGTATCATCCAATCCAAATCTCATTTCTGTCTTTTTCATTTATTTCTTGAGAGCTTGAACATTTTCTTGATTCTTGATGATATTTCGTAACTTGTAACAAAAGATGAATCATATGCTCACTTTCCATCATTTGTTCAACTCAAAACAAGCATAGTCCCTATGCTTTCCCCTCTTATGTATCTAGTACACCTACTTTCTCTTTTGGACTTAGATTGACGTGAGCATTGTATCATATAGTATGATAAGACATACATGAAATATAATTTCATATTGGATACTGCATTGTATAATTTCCTCCCTCGCACATTTCATACAAGTGTTCCAGAAACAGGAGCTTAAAACATAAGCATATTTAATCACTGCGCGTATTAAATTTATGTACAAACAATTTGTAATAATTAATTACCTACGACAAATTCTCAAATCTCTTGTATATAGTGTGTACGATGCGATGTAGGCAGGTGTTCCTATGTAAATGAAATAACGTAAAATGAATATGCTGGATAAAATGTATATAATTTACATTTGTAGAAAACCGGAGTGCCACTGATAGCATTGGAAGTCGAAGTGATAATTCAGGACACACAACGATTGCTCAAAGACCTCGAATGGATGTAGCATTTGTTATTGATTTACAAAATCCAGTTCGTCTTCAGCATCGGAAACGAGCTTGGGAAGAAGTCAAAAATGCCTGTAACCTTCTCAATGCAAACTGTCATCATGTACAGGTAGGAATAACCAATACATGACTTTATAAATTTTGAGATTTTCCAATACTCTCATTGAATGATTTTTAATATTATTAATATTTATGTTGTGTTTTGTTTTTTCAGTTTGAACGTTTGGATTTTGGGGAAGCAAATGTACTGGAAACTATGTACAATGCTGACGTAGCCTTAATTGACTTATCCATAGATATTCAGAAGAACACTTTATTTTATCACCTAGGAGTACGAGAAAGTTTTGATATGAAAGACAATATTTTAATGTATAATGACTATGATACGGAAGTTACTATGCCTTTAAAGGTATGACACGAAATTTACTACGCCTTACATTCCCCTTAATCATGATGATATAATATATTTCTGTATAATTCTTTAAATCCTGAAACCTAAAAGTTAAAAAACAACAAACATTTTCCAAAAAAGTATATTCAATTTTTAATTATTTTGAATGTTTTGTGTTGCAGTTATCATGTACAAATTACCCATTCGTCACATACCGAGTACTGGATTGTTCTTCTTGTGTTGTGACCATGCCCACATGTATTTTAAATAGTACTGATGACCAAGGAGTAGATACTAGAACACCTCTTATACAAAAAATCAAACGATTACTTCAAGATGTCGAAATCCAGTCAAAGTAAGTAAAACCAATTTTACATTTGAAAGCTTATTTTTGACCCTGTTTACTTTTTGTAAAATAAATAATAACGAGCATGTACTATATTCAAAATATTATCCAAGATAAAATAATAGACTTTTCTCTAAACTCTTTGTTTTTTTTTTATATCTGCAGAGCTCATATGAAAGATAAATTCTTGGCAGATTTGAAGAAAGCTCGAGAGACGCTGGCTGATAATGAATTATCCAAAGCTTTACATGCCATGAAAAAACGTTTAGATGATCCGAACGTAATTTCTTCTGAAGTAGTGTACAATATGCTTTTATCTTTTCGAGAAATTCAAGATTATGACGCGATGGTTAATCTAGTGGATAATCTAGAATTTCTTAAATCTCTTCACAACTACAAAAATTGTATAAATACACCTGCCATCATGTACCTTTATGCATTTGCACTAAATCGTCGAAACAAAGAAGGAGATCGAGAGAAAGCACTGCAAGTCATTACAAAAGCTTTGGAGAAGAAGGAAAATCATGTGCCAGTAAGTTAAAATGAGAGATACTGAATCAGTTTACACATTGGTGTTGTTCATTTCATATTTCCATTTGATATTAATTTAGTGATTTTATGTAAATACTTTAATAGGATCTGGTGTGTCTCTGTGGTCGAATTTACAAGGACAAATTTGTTGAATCAAATTATGATGATAAAGAAAGTTTACAACATGCTATCCATTGGTATCGAAAAGGTTTTGAAGTACAACCTAATGAATACGCTGGGATTAATTTAGCCACATTGTTAGTAGTCAACGGGATGGAATTTTCTGAATCCGTCGAACTACAACAAATTGGTAATAATTTTTCTGTCGAACTTTAATAGTATTTAGTAATGTATTGATTAAAAATATGCAAAAGTCGTGCTAAAAGTTCTAATACCATACACTGAAACTCTATAATTTTAATTCTAGTTCTAATTTTTAATTACAATAATGATTTTTCTTTTTAGGCATGGTGCTTAATAATTTGATTGGTAAGAAAGGAAGTCTCTCATCGCTTCAAGATTATTGGGTAAAACTGTTTTTTAATTTTTCATACTGTAAAGAATTCGTATTAATTATGTGAATATGATTAGAAGAATCATTCATTTTTCATATATTATGGATATGGAAATTCTCTAAGATTTGATTGATAACAAGTTTTTCATTATTATTTCATGATAATATTACATGTTTTAGGATGTAGCGACATTCTTTGAAATCAGTGTTCTTGCTAAAAACTATGGAAAAGCTATACAGGTATTTTATTCTGTGATACATTCATTAAGCATTATTAATTAGTGCATAATCACAGTTTTTACTGCCTGTATTTCATATTGCTAAATTTGAATTTTTGTAATTATAGTTAATCACTGTTTTTTTCTTTCTACGTGTTCCAGGCTGCAGAGTGTATGTTTAAATTGAAACCACCAAACTGGTAATATTATTTTATGTACCCCAAAATTTCCTGTGTTTGACATATATTATATATATTGTATATTATGATGGCGATTTAAACGAATTTTTACACTATTTTTTTTAAAGGTATGTGAAGTCAACGATTGGAAATATCACTTTGATCAAGCAGTTTAGAAAACAAGACGCACATGAAACACCAGAAGAAACCATTTTCTACTTTTGGATAGAATACTTAATGGAGGCTACAAGAAGTGAAATTGGAAATTCAATTAGAATACCGGTATATTTCCTAAACAATGTTAATTTTTTGAAATTCCAAGTTCTTTTGTAATCCTAAAACTTCAAAGTTCGTATTCAAAAAAGTTATTATAAAAATAGTGTTAGTGTACTTTGACTTGTTTTATACTTTATCTCATGCTTACGTAAAAAGGAAAAAAGGACGAGAATATAAGGTAAATTCAAATTAGCTGTTCAAGGAAAGCAATTGTGTATTACATTTGCTTTTAAAGTGGAACGATGACCTAGAAAAGTAAAGATGGAAAGTGTTAAAGATTTATAATCATAATATTATGTACGAGGAATAATCACATTGCTTCTTCTGTTTCCTCTAAAAATTACAGATATTGATTTTGGAGCCTTCAAGAGTTTATATGCCAAGTTATGTCCTGTTAAATCTTGGAGCTGAACCCAAATCCTTACAAATTTCTAATATTTGTTTGAAGTGTCGCATTTCAAGTTGTAAGCAAGTTCATGATTGGCTTTTCACTGCTGACATGATAAAATCAGTGAGGTGAGTAGTTTTTTTTCAACTTTTTATTTGGGTTTAGGATAGATATTTTGTAGAAGATGATGTGTCTACTTTGTAACAAAAAAATGTAGATATAATAATTTCATGAATCACTTGTGGGTATAATATTTCTCTTCTCTTTCTTTTTTACTCCTTTTTGATAGTTTGTACAAACGTGATGACCGCTGTGTCTTCCTCTATGTCCATGAGAACTCTGATGACTTTCACATGTATTTTCCAAATAGTCCATACAGAGAACACTTTTTCAATCTTGTCCTTTCTATGACGGCCGACCAAGCCAATAAATTTACGGATTTGGATGCTGCTTTATCCACAGAACAGATTCGAGTAATTTTTTAATTAAATCGTTAAAATTTAAAATTTATAATGTATAGTAGTACAACTAATACCACAGAAAGTAGTCAAAATTTGACATGTAACACTGGGGAATTTTGCAACATGGTCTAATGAATAGTGTTCTTTTATTATTTTGTGTAGTATGAATATGAATTAGATGACCAGAATAAAAAAGTAATTCTAGGGAAAGGAACGTATGGCATAGTTTTCGGTAAGTTACAAACTGGGATGATAAATATAAAATTATGACGATATATTGAGATTATTTCCACCCTTTTGGTACATAAACGTAATCTAATAATATAGTATACTTAATATGATACATTTTCAGCTGCTCGTGATTTAAATACTCAAGTTCGTATTGCAGTTAAAGAGATTGTAGAAAAGAATTTGGATGAAGTTCAACCTCTTCACGGTAATCAATCTTTTTAACCTCTTAAAATCAAACTGTGTTCCAAAGTTTCATTTTTTTAAAACTATGCTAATAATTATTGATGAATTTTAATTTTTCATGTAAACAGAGGAGATTCGTCTTCATTCTCAACTCCGCCATAGAAATATTGTACAGTACCTGGGTTCTGTGTCTGAAGATGGTGAGTACATTTATTTTATTACTTGTATACTTATTTTATGTTTTATTTATACATTTTTCCATTATATTCTTTGAGACAAGATTTTTTATTGTGAATTGAGTCAATTGATTTCTTTTTTTTTTACATTGAACAGGTTATTTTAAAATTCTAATGGAACAAGTCCCTGGAGGATCACTAAGTGCTCTGCTACGCTCAAAATGGGGACCGTTAAAGGGGAGTGAGAGTGCGATAGCTTATTATACAAAACAGATATTGGAAGGGCTCAAATATCTTCATGACCAGAAGATTGTTCATCGTGATATTAAAGGAGATAATGTTCTTGTGAACACATACAGTGGCGTGGTCAAAATTTCGGATTTTGGAACAAGGTTTTTGATTTGCTTTTTAATTCAAGCTGAAGCTTAGTTTTTTGGACCAATTTTATTAAAAATTAATTACGTTTGGATTGTTTATAAAACTTCTAGTAAGAGACTCGCTGGGATAGTTCCGTTGACAAAGACGTTTGCCGGAACCCTTCAATATATGGCTCCTGAAGTGATAGACAAAGGGCAGAGAGGATACGGTGCTGCTGCGGATGTGTGGAGTTTGGGTTGTACGATTGTTGAAATGGCTACTGGAAAACCACCGTTTATTGAACTTGGTACTATGAATCACCAATATTCAGTATTCATAATGATTAATGATGAAATACGCATTTAATCTGGAATTAGTAAATTAATTATATTTTTTATGTGTGGTCTATTTAGGATCGCCTGAGGCTGCAATGTTTAAAGTCGGATTCTACAAGACACATCCACAAATTCCATCAGAGATGAGTGAACGCGCTAAAAACTTTATTCTTCGTTGTTTTGAACCGGATCCAGATAAACGTGCTACAGCAGCTGAATTAATAGATGACCCATTCCTTACAGAGTATAATATGGAATTCAATGATTATTAAAATAATAATTCTCAATTTTGGTCTATTTTGTATTAGTTGTTGACTGATGATTTTTTGGAATTTGTGCTTTGTAGGAGTGGGAGAAAGAAAAATATACGAGCAACTGCTACTCAACAGTTTGCAAGGTCCATTTCTGTACCAGCGGACAGAGTTATAACGTCTGAAAGAAGACAAGCGCAGTCAAATGATGAAAGGTATGAAAAAGCGTTTTCTTTTATCTCTCTTTTTTAAATTTTATATAGTGTGACTTTTGTTGAAATTGCCCAGAATTTTTTGTTCGCGTTTTTTTCACATTCATTGAAATATGGTCACTTGTAATAGTAATCAGCATAATTGAATTTTTTCTTCATGTAAATTTTTAAAATGAAACGTTACAGTGTAAACTTTTCAGTTTTGCTTTTGCTTGTTCATGATTCATGAAGCATTTTATAGTTTTACCTTTTTTACTACTGTTTACTTGCATGTTATTCCTATAGCTTAACTTTTTGAAATTCAAAATTAAACTAAAAAATTATCAACTGAAAAACTGTGTGTTTTTTACATTAGTGTTGTGTAGTTGGTAGTTGGTAGTGTTAAATTTTTTTATGTAGTTTTATATTTTATCTGTATGATGTATTTAAATTGAAAGAGATTGTATTTTTATTATTTGTTGTAATATGTATTTGAGTTTTAATGTGATTTTGTTGAAAATTATACTCGTTGAAAAATTAGAATTCCTTGTTGATTTTGATGTACTTGTGTCATTTAAATGTTATGTGTAACTATTTTATTGAGCAGTCTCTCTGGTTCTCCAAAGAAAGTGACACACACAGTTTCAGGCTCGCCTCAGACCCCTCTTCTTTTCAATACTTCTTCTACTTCACAGTTCTCTTTTGCGAGGTGCTGGTTCTTTTTCTCTCATTTATATTTTATTGTAAATTCCTCTTTATTCTCGATTCTCATTGCCATTAGAAATTGAATTGATCATAGGCAGAGTGTATGTACACATTTTGCCTTTGGACACGTATTCCTTTACGTAATATTTTATTTTGCTATGCAATATGCAATATACTTTATACTTTTATATTTTATATATAATATCCATTGGCGTTATTTTTCATGTAAATATTATGTAAAATTTTATCGTAGCTCGTAGTTGTTGTACATTATTTCTTTTCACGTATTTCAAAAAACTGCACAACGTATTATATAATATCATTTCCTCTCAAAATATGAATTCACTATTTTATAGCTGATAAATATCTTAGATTTTGAAATGCAAAACGATTATTAAATTTTAGTTCTTTTCAATTTTCCAGTTTCAAATTAGTGAGATAGTATTTTTGATAATGATCTTTGACAAGTGACTCAAAGATGTCCTGTCATATATTTGTTATGTTTTGAATATGCCAGTAAATTGTAATTATTTATATGAAAAAAGTGGAAATGGAATGACTGCTTGTTCGTTCATACAAAATGTAAAAAGTATATTTTAAGAGCAAGCAAAATAAATGTGTAATATTTACAACTCAAAAATGCATAGCAACAATGTATTTATGCTCTCTTTGTATAGTTTAATATTAATCATGATGACTTTATAAACCATTACAGTACAAGTACAGCGTTATCAGAATATGACGAGACTCCTAGTCGTCGAAATTCAAGTGGTGCTCCGATTTCTCCCGAATCCGAACTATCCAAAACGAGTCCAATATGTGGAGAAACGGGTGAACAGGACTGTTTTTATCTACTCAAAAAGGAATCTCAGCGTCGAACTACCCTTACAAAAGTCATCGTTCAGGATGAAGCCAAGATTGTCGAGATTTGGAATCGTAATTTTGAACGGGACGTGGAAGGGCCGATTTTGAAACGTGTAAGTATTATTTGTATTTTTCTTTGAAGGAGGCAGAAAATGTAATCCTTTTATTGATATAGACATTGAGAATTGAGATAAAAAAAATGTATAGGGATAGAACTTGTTGCTGAGTTTATACAAATTTTAAAAATTATTAATTGTATAAATTTACAATTTACAGGATCACATTTACAAATTGATGCGTGCTTTACGTGATTTCATTGAAGGAACGGATAAACGTAAACTTGAATCTGCCATAAATTCTTTGAAAGAGGAATTAAATTTTGATTCGACAGCCTTGAGTCAAGTACAACTGGCAGTGTTTCTGTTCCGAGATGCTGTAAACAATGTTCTTCGGTCTCACAATATAAAACCTCATTGGATGTTTGCATTGGATGCACTCATGGGATCTGCGATACAGGCAGCCATACAAATCCTTTCACCAGGTCAGTGCTACAAATACAAATTTTGTATGAATCGGTAGTAAATTTTTGTAAAATGTAAAATATGCTTCACATTTTTCTCATTTATTCGTCGAGTTTCCATCTCACTCTCTATTGTTTGTGTATAAGCAACAGCAGCAGCATCATATTTTGTCATTATTTCTCATTTATTCTTGTTGATGATATCATGCGTAGTTTACAATGAGAGGAAACGTATTGCACTTTTTACTTTTTATTACGAAAAGCTCTATTTATGATTTGCAGTTGAGACAAATTTAAAATACTTTTTGTTGTGCATTTGACATTTTGACATTGCGAGTAAATATACGTAAATCATAAATGTACATATCTAGCAAGTGAAAGCTTTAAAATAAGACAGAGGCAAATGATGATGATACGCTATTATAAACTATAAATGACGGATGACGAAGTACTTGGTTGTATTTGTCACACTGTTAACGATTTGTTGACATTCTTTGTTTTCATTTGTACGCGTTTGCTCCATACTCCATACTTGAGACTTGAGACTGATGTCATAACTAATAATAAAATGCTATAAAAGTCGTATCAAATTTTATCTTCATATTATGTTTCGTGTTCCATAATAATATATAATGCATACTAAACATGATTGCTATAAAATAGAAAGGAGAATTTAAATTAAATTGAAATAATAGGTTGTCGACATGTCAGATTTTCGTTGATAAAGTCTACATAGAATGTACAGAATGCAGAATATAGAAATACATTTCACAAGCACCATGTACATTGTACATTGCATAGTGAACGGTGACACAAAAAGATAGGAGGAGAAGGAAGGCGAAGATGTTGAAAATCAAACTTGATTTGTTATATTCATATCCTGATCCTGCATCATAGTATGTTGTATGTACCTAGTTGACATTTTACACAGTACTTATTACTTTGTCCTTTTAAAGCAGAGCTTTTGTCCAATTGTACTTGGGTATTTAATGTATTTTGCTTGTATTTAGTTAGGTGTACGTATTTACTATTTAGTCAACTACAGACTACAGCGTACAAGAAAGTACAAGTAAGAATCTACATGTAAGAGAGTGTGTAGTCTGTAGTCTGTACATTGTACATTGTACATGATGTGTGACAGAGAGAGGTGACAGTGAGAAGTGAGATATTCTAGACAGTACACATTCATCTGTATGCTGGTCGGTTGTCTCTTGTGAGTTAGTGTTTTGCGCTGAGTTGTTTTGAACAGGAGGGTAGAGAGGAACATAGCTGTGTTCCTCATTACTCACAACTAACATCTTTTGTGTTGTACACAAATGTATATTTATTTTGTAATTTTGAGGAGGAAGAGAAATTAAAAATGGTGAAATTTTGTATAGAATCAGGACGAGATAACCGAGAAGGTGGAGGATCTGACGGGATTGGTTCGACGTCTGGTGTGTCCACTGTCAATTCTATTAAATCTCACAAAGTACTTGATTTCTCCACATCCAAAATTCATTCAGAGTATCATGAACAACTGGAAAATTTCCGATTAGAAAATGAAAGGTATGCTTTATATATTATGTTGCTGATGAATTTTAAATTTTCTATCTACATTTAATATTGAGTACAAAAAGAACTGAAAAGGAAAGAAAATTTACACATGTTCAAAAATATGTAAATGCAGAGGAATGGATATTCATAATATTGTGATATTTTATTAGGCTTTTGAGTGAACTTGTGGAGAACCAAAAATCCTATCAATCTCTTCTAAAGTCTGGACTGGAAGAGCAAAAACTTCATTTACAACTTTTGACTCAACAAACTCAGCAACTGCGAGTGTTTGGTCAGCTCCTTGCACTCACTCCGTCCATGATTCGTTCTTCTGAGACGGGATTCAGTTCTCATCACACCATCAATTCACAGTCGGAAGAAGACCTTGGATCTCAAGTTAGTGGGATTGAGATACCGGATATAGCGGCTCCAGTCTCATCCATCGTCACCTCCAACGAGACGTCCTCATCCATGAATGGTTGTTGTCATAATCCACATGGATCTCAAACTCATATCAGTTCAATGTCTCTCAACATTCGAGATCCAAAACTCATCGAATTCCTTACAGAACTTCATCTAGATCGAATCTCTATTGAGAAGGTGCCCTTTTTATTTATTTATGTATACCACACGCATTTTACAGTATTTATTTATTTATTTTCATTTTATTTCAATGGTATAATATTATCGTATTTATGAATTTCAAATTTTTGATTCTAGTTTCTTCAAGAAGAATACACATTCGACGATATCATTTACTATATGACTAAGGATGATTTAAAAGCATTGAAGCTAAAGTATGTGGTATTTTTAATTGTTATGCATGTTATGGAACTTCAAAATTCCTTTACATTGTGATTTAACTTAATCATTAATCATGGCTGATTGATATTTGATGTTAATTGATACAATTATTTGTGTTTTATGTAATAGAGGGGGAGTCGAACTGCGCGTTTGGCGTGCTATCCAAAAACATAGAAAATCTCTCGATCTGGACCCACAAAAAATTGACAATTCAACTGATCTATGACTTTGATTTATGTGCAATATGTAACCAAATTTAATTTAACATGATATATTTTATAGATAGGCTACCAATTATTTTAGTTAGTATCTCGTTTTTGATTATTTTCAAGTTCTAGAAAAACTCAGACAGCCTGCATCTCTTTTCTATGTATTTTTTTTACAACAAAGAACTTTTAAGTGCCGGTCTGTATATGTATGCATGAATACATAATTTATTTTAGAACATGCATAAATTTTATCATGTGGTGCATTATATTTTGTTAATTGTTTATATGATAAAGAATGCAAATATTTCGACCTATTTACTTACACGATTTCGAAATCATTTTGATTACTAGGAGTACTTGTTACCTAATTTTTCGCTGTAGTTGTAAGTTGTATACGACATACGGTATACTATGTAAATTATAAATAGCATAGGAAATACGAAATATGAAACATGAACAATGAAATTAATATTGTTACCATTAGTCAATCAACAAAATTTTCAACAAAAGAAAATTCAAAATATGTACTACACATTGTACATATTATATTCTTAAAGTGCCAATAACAATTTAATTGTAGTGCTATACTAATCAAGATTTATTAATGTACAATTTTTTCTTCATGCCAAAAATGTCTAACGTTTTACCGCACTTTTGTGCAATACATTGTAAATTGTAAATATTATTGTGAATGATTCGTGTCACGGATAGGAATCTGTTTTTGTGTAGTTGTTTTAGTCACTGTTAACTGTTAAATAAAAACCAAAAATAACTCGAGATAACGAAATAAAGTATGCATAATATATATTTACTTGACAATTTTTTACTGAAAACTGAAAAATCATAAATGAATCAAAAATATGGTTTCATGTTTTCAAGGAGAAAGTCGAGTGAGAAAGTCTATTTGTGTTATATCCGTAGGATTAACAAATAAATGTTAGTATCTTGACATTGAACAAGGATTTGTACTCATTTTTTTCGTTGATTTAATTTAATTCATGTTTCATGTGTTCACATTTGTAGCCAGTACGTTTTTACAACAACTTTGGAAACATTGTAAATTGTAATAATAGTTGTTTCATCCATAATACATCATATAATATATCATAATATCGTATTTACTATTTACTATTTACGGTAATTCTTTTTTCCGATAGTCATGAACGGAAAAAGGATAATGAATAAGTTAAGAACGAGTGTGGTAATACTATGAGTAAATAGTCTGTGTGGTATAATTTCTTGCAATTCAATAACATTAAGGTTGTATTATTAATTGTTACAGAGAGTAAAATCTTATGTAATTAATTGGCAGGAGTAAGTACATGCTCATCTTTTCAAAAATGTAAAGTTAAATTTCAGAAACAAATATTTTATAGTTATGTAATTTCATTCTTATAGAGAGGCAGAAAAAATAGCATAGGTACTTCAAAATTTGCATTGTAAATTATTTTATACAAATAGCATATTGTCTAAAAGGTGAAAAAGATTTATATATCCTACTTTTTTGGAGTAGCATAATATATTATTGTAAATATGTTTTATAGAAATATCAAATATCAAACAACGACGGAAATGATATGGATAAATTTCACTGTTTTCATTTCATAATATTTTATGGTATTTGGTATTAATAATTTTCAGTACAGTATTGTTAATTGTAAATTGGTTAATTGTTAATGGTAATAATAATTATTGTTAAAAATTGGCATTACCTACTTTATCATGTTTTTACCAACCACTAATATTAAAATGGTGGTTTTTTTGGCCGAAAAAATTACACCTCCGATCTTGATGAAACCTACACCATTCGAAAGAGCACATCAAAATTAGTCGATAGAATGCTTA
>JAQGBH010000325.1:0-57019 GCA_034698265.1 Sminthurinus aureus | reverse complement strand
TCCATCCAATGCTCAAAATCCGCTCATTGTGAGAATTCACGTATTCTTTCCATAATGGAAAGATTGTGAGCCTGTACATGTCATGTACACATTTCTTATTTGTACTGCATACCTATTGTTGAATTGCCAGTTCCTGTGTCGCGGACTCTGGCTAACCCAGTCACGTCATACGCCGAATGTGTAATCAAACCTTGTCGTAATTTCAAGGCTCGCCTTTCTCGTTCCTACATACATACAACATTCAACAACATTTCACACACACATTAGAAAACACGTAAACCGGCACAAATCTCTTGTTTGTCTTATAAATTATTATGGAAAGAAAAAAATACATCACACTCCTCTTCTACAATTTAGTCAAAGTCAGAAGGAAACAGAAACAACATCAAGCTGAGAGAAAACACCTTTTTCACATCATTCAAATCAAACTAAAAAAATCACCATTTCACATTCAAAGTTCAAAGTGAGTGTGGATAATCCCTTCATTTACAATTTGATGATGATCATGACTGAGATGATATTTGGTCAAAAAACTAACCCAGAAAAATTAAATATTTTACATGTACTGTATACATAATATTTCCTTGGAAGTGAATGACTTGAGACTTGAGTTTCTCCTGATTTTGCTTTGCAAAGACTTTTAATTGTTTACATGTTTTTTTTATTCTACTTTCTTCCGCAAAATAAATAAACATTCGTAAAAGTGTCATGATTCATGAGTGAAATAACAATAAGAGGAATTGGTCAATTATTGTGAATTGTTAGCTTACGGGTGCTATACTAGCCACAATGATTGTAGATCTTGGAACAGCACTGTTTAAAACTTGATAAGTCAGGTAACGGTCTTGGGAGCTCAGGCCAAAACTAAAAGTGAAAAATTAGACAATTTTTTTATTTAAAAAGTTGTTGAACATATTAAATGGAATGATGAAGGATAACTAAATATAAAAAAATAAAATAACATAAAAATTTCTGTACCTTTGTACAATTCCTCCAGTCAGGTCTTGAAGAGACCGAGCTCCACTTCCAGTCTCATGCATTTTGTCATAGGATCCGTATAACTTGGCATATGCTTTGATATTTGATATTCACACAAATAAGATAAGTTACAACATGTAATATTGCACATTTTGGATTTTGGACAATGAAAAAATGTCTGAATCTCCAATCTATTTTTAATTTTTAAGCATTATGCACAACAAAAATGTCACATGGCGGATACCACGAGACACGAGACCAATGTATAAAAATGTTCTTGTACCTTTTTCTAACAAAGCTGGCCAAAATTCTATAGCATCTGGATTGACTGTGCACAGGCCGATCGGCCTCCCACGACAAGTTGGTATTCGATCATCAATTTGAACTTCAATCCATTGCCCAAACTGCCAAAATCTAAACCTGAAAGAGAAACAAACGGTAGAATCCAACATTATTTATTATTTATCATCTTCACATTTCACATATTTTTTCAAATGATAAAACCTGCTTTTAAACTTTATTCAATGTATTTACATTGTGCACACTACATAAAATACTAACAAGCCCATGTACTTTATACTTTATACATATTCGTAGGTATTTGTGAAATTAGCATAAGCAATAACAGTCAAATTAGCATAAAACATCATTGCTCTCCCTCCCTCCGATGCTTATGTTCCTGCTCATGTATGTCACTACAGAGTCCATGTTCGTTGTTCATGTCCATGTTAAAACGAAGATGTGTTTAAACAAAATGCAAAATACCAACAAGTCCCATGATGTGTTGTTTTGTCAGTATAAAAATTTAACACATATTTCTCTCTTTTTCAATCCTAAGAACATGCACAAAAACAAGAGACAAGATTCTTTGTGTTATATTTTATTTGCACGTGCATTAAGTCCTCACCTTCATTTTACATCCGTTGATTTCAATAATCGTATGAGAAATATACTCACACAAGAATTCCTCTTTAAATTTTGAAATAGCCATTTTTGGATGAAAACGGGCATGTACAATGTACAATGTTCAAAGCTTTAGACTCTAGAAATAGGACACAAGGACAATTCGTTCTACAGTGTAGATGTTGGTTGTTAAGTCATGATATCTGTCAATGCCTAGTTTAAATTAATTTGATGAAAGAAATTAAATGAAAGATATAGATGATATATGAGTTGAGATAAGAAACGATGGCATCAAGCGATAGGTTTGAAATTTGTGATTGTACGGTGGTCTAGAATCATATGAATCGTACAATGTACAATGTACAATGCCTTTGTTTACGACTTTCATCCTCTGTATCCTTTGAATCCGTTTCCTCCTGAAACTTTTCTCTCTTTCAATTTTCCACATTATTTCTCATTGTATTGATGTACAATGTACAATGTTCAGTCACAGATACATTGTAGCTAGGAAATAAACAAAATGCAGCCAAGAAATAAGATAATTTCTCAAGTTTTCTCAAAATTCTCAATTACATACACAAAAACATACTAGTACAAAAAAAACATGATCATAAAATTAAAAAACCCCAGAAATCATAAAAATCATGATGTTAAATAACACCTTTTGTAAAATCTACTTAAGACGAAAGATAAATGAGCATTATATGAGGGACGAATGTGTGAAGTTAAAAGTGAGAAGTTTGTTACTTTCTTTACAGGAATCAACAGACTGTGTCAACTACAGTACTCGAGCCTTGAGTACATGAATAAGTGGCAAAAGTTGGCTAGATCATGATTATCTATCTCTTGTCGATCAATGTGCAAAATCTGTATTTTGCACCCTTATCCTATTCACTATTCACTATCTGCTATGCACAATATCAATACAAACTTGTAACATCTAATAATGCAGTTTGAAAAAAATACAAGATATCTCAAATCTCAAGTGATGCAACTGCATTGTTTGGAGTTGAGTGTATACACTGTACAGTGTACAGCATGAATTTTTCATGCACTTTTACACTACGTAGTCGTTCTCATAAGATGTACATCCAAATGTAAATTAAATACATAGATACAGGCATTTGCAACTTGGAAGACTTTCTACTACTTCTTCCGTCAGAATAAAAACATCTTCAAAATCAACATGAACGTGACAACTTTTGTCTTTTGTTATTCTACAAACAATGAGCTTTAGACTTCAGATATATTTCGTGCTATTTTCAATTTACAATTCACAATTACCTGAATATACCACAATAGCCATGATCAAACGTCTGGTCAAGAGGTACTATGCGTTCAAGAAGTCTGGGCGTCGTTGACAACGTGGTTAGTGCTAACAACAAGTGATTGTCACCTAGAAATTATGACACAAAAAGACATTGTGTAAACAAAATTATGCATGGTCCTAAAATAGAATATAAAATATAATCAATATGGATAAACTTGAATAAACAGTAAACAGTAAATAAATTCAATACTCGGGTAATTTTACTCTTATATTTTGGAATTACCTTGAAGTCCAGCATCAATCATCGTTTTCCAAGGATGATCACTGGAAAATCTTGGATGTGGCATCAGTTCCTGAAAACAGATAAATTCATAATTATTATTCATCTTTCGAATGTGAAAAAGTACCTAGCTGAAATCTGGAATATATTTCACGTCATGTACATAATACATAATTCTCCACTACTGGGTTCTCAACTATTGACTACTGATTATTGATAATGCTAAAAATTCCATACTTGTACCATTCTTTCGAATATTTCTATTTCTCTTTCTTTGTCAACATCATTATTATGCATTACACATTATGAAATTATGCAGTCTCACAAACAAGTGATTTTTTGTGGGAATTCCCATACACAATATACGTACCTTATCGTTGGAGCGTGAACAAGTAATAAATGCTCTTAATTTTAATGAGAGGTTTCAATTTCAATTTTTTGTTACAATGAAACGACAAGATCTATTTCGAGTTCTGAGTTCTGAGCATGCAAATGTATTTTGTTTTTTGTTACGCATACACGAGGATGACATAACGATGATACATTAAACTAACGCATGTATTCTTTTCATCTACTTTAAAGTTGAAAGTAATATTATCATGTCATTTTCATCATTATCGTTGTATTAGCTTTATTATTGCTGTCATAACTCTTTTACATTATATTTTAATGCCTTAATCTGTATTATGTACTCTGTATTCTGTATGCTTTGTTGTTAACTAAAATAAGTTTGGGTAAACAATTCCGGTTCCTAAGCGCTTCTTCCATCTCCGCTTTATGACTCTTATCATCCCTTTTATGCATAATGTACACTGTACACGTTTAGTACCTATTGTAAATTATAACGAATGTATTGTTATCGTCATCCTTTTATAATATTGTGACATGTATGTACAAATAAGAGTACCATATCATATTTTATTCGGATCACACACTGAACACTGAACTGTCAACAATCAGAATACATCTTATGTAATCTAATGTAATTCTCTCTTTCACCCATTGTTCATTGTCAGTTTGAATTTTGAATCTGAGTGGATTATGAATTGACAATTGTGGATTGTACATTCAACACAACACTCAATCAAATAACAACTACAATTATCATTTCCGGTGCCAATTGTGTACTCCACACGTACATTGTTGTGTAATTGTATGTACAAAAGTCATTAGTATCTAGAGTCATCTCTCATTTATACTGCACTAATCCCTCATATTTAGCATAATGTGCAAAGGGAAATGCATATTACGTGATACACATTTATCAATCATCAATCAGTACATATATGCAAATCATTCGAACAACTAAATACATAATATTTTGCTATCTCTATAATATATAACATATTATATTCCGTTCTATTAATAATTGATAAATGTGTGTTTCACAATACTAATTCTCCATCTAATTTTCAAAACACCTTGTTGACTTTTATGCAAATTATAATGTGTCATGTAGATATTAAATATGAAGTCGAAAATCAAAATTCAACAATTTTAATTTAAATCAGGATTGAGAAACCACACGTTCAAGTATAGAATCTAAAATGTGGGTGATAGGAGGTTTAAGAAATAGAAAAATTACTTAGAAGGATCACGTACAGGAGAACAGACTATTTAAGTTTTGTGAAAAAAACAGTAATATTTTGTATAAATCAATGATAGACATCGAGGCTTATCTATGCGAATAGGCCATGTTCCATGTTATAGACATGTCAATAATAAATATAGCATGAAAATCCAAAATCCAAACGCTTACAAATTCAACAGAAAAATAATAATGACAAAAGTCTCAAAAAATCGAACAGTTTTTCCCCTTGTTCACAATGCACCAACAAGAGAAAAACAAGATGAAAAATGAGTTGGGCAATTCATTCATCCGCAAAAATCTTGTCCTCCCATTAATGAGGAATGTGGACATATTACGCATTACGCACAGATATTACTATGTAATATAGATTATGCATGTTGAATTTGAAATTAAAATTTTATTTGATATCTTGTTGTGTCATTGAATTTAAAATTCAAAAACCGATTACTGATTATCGATTCAACATTCAACTACCTGTACACTGCATTTCATTTCATTCATCAAAAAAATTCAAAATGCTTTATCCCCATATCATGAATCATTACATAATGAAATCCATATAAAAAGTAAAAGTTGACACTTGAACATTGAAATGAAACTTGAACCTCACATGTATCTAGTGTCTACGTGATCCATTTGATACATGTAAAATGTTACAATCGACCATCGACAATCTAATCCAAACATGAGATAAGATATCTGATTATGAGTCTCATCTCCCATGCATTACATTCACCTTTCAATTATCAACTATCTGTAATCTGTTGGAGCGGATAAAATAAAGAGATAAAGCATAACAATCCAAATGTAATTCATCTCATACAGAATAAAGAATGGATTGATGAACAAGTTTGAAGATGACAACAAGAAACAAGTCTGTTCCTTCTTTTTTCTGTACTAGACAGTAGATATATTCAGTATTTCATAAAAAGCAGATACGACAAGATGCGGCACATGCACATTGTACATGTAAATTAGCAGAGTGAAAGTAATTGTATTGACATTTGCAACTTGGTTCTTCTTTTTCCTTCCATTAAAAATCCTTATCTTCATCGCATTGATCAAAACTCAAAACTCAGCTCAAAACTCAAAACACAAAAGCCACGATTTGCTTTTTCTTTAAGTTTTGCAAGTTGTAGAACAATTAATTAGCAGAAAACCCGATTGTTGAGCAATTATTAGTTATGGAAAATTCTCAAAACTCAAATTACTTTTGAAACCCAAAACAAATGTTTTGGAATTTTTCCAAATTTATATTATGTACATCCTACACTTACACGTAGATTGCAGATTGTAGATTGTACGATCGCTGGAAGAAATCAAAAGGCCCAAGAGTCAAAAATCAACCGACTCTGCAACTTCATGTAGAAAATGTTGAGAAAAGGGAGTCTATTAAAAAGTTAAGAAGGGTAATCATGTCATCGTCATGAAATATGAAATACTCTACACCCTAGACTTTAGACTCTGCTCTGGGTCTAAGATGTGAAATGGAAACATTTGAGATTTGAGTAAGTGAGCTCCACACATTTTTTCATCTTGATCTTCTCAATTCCCAATTCTCTCTTGAGTCTTGAGCTGATAAAATGGATACTTTGTTGAACACATCAATTACATTGTTTTTTTTCTTCCAAGTTTAGTTATTATTACTTGAGTTGAGAGTTGAGGACGGGGATAACACGCCCGCTTTTTATTCTACACACGTACGTTAAGAGTGGATTTTTGTGTAGAATGAATAAGGTACGTTTATTGTGTGTGGTGTATTATGAAAAATATATAGACGGTTTTCATCTTTTTCTTCATTATGCCGATGGCATGACATTTAAGTATATTTTGATGATACTTCCACATCCACATCCATATCCAAATCCATCTCCCTCCATTACATTATCCATAATATCATAACGCTTTTGATTTGCAACTTGAGAAATCTTATCACAGCAACAGTAACAAAAACAAGCACAATATGTGTAATGTGTATATTGTGTAGTGTAGAAAATACGAGTACGACTACGAGTACCAGTTATACCAGTACGAGGATCCTCAATCCTCAATACTCATACAGCACAATCAACAATCAACCTATTTATTGTCTGTTGTCTGTTGTCTGTGCTTATCTGTAACATTATTATTGTTAATAGTTGTAGACTGGAGGAGTTTCTTCCTTATGGCTAAGAAAACATGATGAAGGATATCATTTTACATACATAATACACAAACTCACACACAATACACAATATACTCAACACTAAACGTCAACGTCTGCTTCTGCATCTTAAACCTCAAACCAAATCAAACCAAACCAAAGTTTCATCAGATCAGATGAACAAACTATAATAAACTATTATAATTTCCATATAAAACATATCTGATATCATAAAAAGCTCAATTACCATATTATTATTCTATTATTATTTATTATATTACAATTTTCTCTCTCTTACTCATATTCTCCATCTCCATCTCCATCTATTTCTACATGTTTTCTTCTTGATCTTTCATTCTTTATTCTGTATGGTATGCAAATGCCTGAATTAACCCCAAGATTGTGTAATGTCTAATGTCCGATGAAATGTAAAATGCATACAAGTTTTCATTTCATTGTTCAAAATTCCTCTTGCATTTTTTATCTGGATTACTCTCGACTCTTGTCTCTGAACGCTGGTTTTATCCCTCGAGTTTCGTACGCATGCATTAAAATAACGATTGCTGTCTGCTGTCTAAAGAAATCTCAACTACTTTTCCAATTCTGGCTCAAAATTAAAAGTAAAACATTAATGCGTAACGGACTCAAAAGAAGAGAGCGAGAAAATTGAGCATGCAAATTTAAACTGTGCGAACATTGTACATTGTATAATCCATATTCTGCAGTTAGAAATGAGATGAACGTAAACTTTGAGACGTATTTTTCTGATATAGTTTATAGCCTATGGACAAAAAACATCCACCCAATGGGAAAAGTTCGGGTCATTAGAGAATAAATTTAATTAAATCATATACAGTGAACAATCCACAAAAATTTACTACAACTTTAATAGACACATCAATTCATATGAAATATTCCACAAAGACGTATTTTGACTTTTGACTTTTGACTAGGATACAGAAGAATAAGAATACAGTAGAGGAACTATTGTGTGATTTGGAATTTGGGATTTGAGACTTGAAAAACTGATGAATGAGATGGAGAAGAGAAGGAAGAATAGCAATGCAGCAGAATGTACAATGAAAAAGAAACAGGTTTAATAAAGACAGTATTATCGTATTAGTTTACAACATTGGCTAATGGATAATGGAGAAGTCAAACTTCAAACTCCCAAACTATTATGTCTTTAGTATGTAGTATCTACATTGTGAATGTGTGTATTATCTATTGTGTATTATAAAAAGTAATATCAACTGGATTTTGTGGTACATGATTGTGAAAAAATATACATAAAGTGAAAATTTACGACATCATCATTTAAATTTCATACCGTCTCTATCATCTTTCTCTTTCTCTATTACCTATTACATATTAGATATTATTGCTTATGCTTATCCGACATCCGAGTACACAGGCTAAAGTCTAGAGTCTAAAGTATAATATAGTTGTAAGTTGTAATAATGAAAATATTGATACCACACCACATAAACATTAAACATTTGTTTGCAAAATATCCTCACGTATCAAAACTCAAAAGTCAAAAGTCAAAACTAGATACATCGTACATTGATAACAAACGTTTAAATTCCACTCGCACCACTTGATATTTATTAAGCAGTCACAATTCCACTAAACATTAGAACTAGACTCACAATTCACAATTCACAATACAAAATATCCCTGTTCTCATTCTAATTCTCATCCTCATTCTGATTTGAAGCCTCTTCATCTGAATGACACAATGCGTAATACATTACAAATGACAATGGTTTCATTTTGGCTATCTGCTCTTTGTTATACTGTACTTTTACATGTTTTTATTTTGCATTTCATACTGCAAAATCCAAGTACAAACAGCACACAAATTACAATGTACAAAGTCAAAAGTACAAGTTGACTCTCAGCTCTCGATTGTATCTAGTATCTGCATATTTATAATTTTTTCAGTGATAAAATTCGTATTCACGAATAAACAACGTGTATCGTTTATCAAAACGCAGGTCACATTGTCACACTCAGGTCACGTGTAAAAAGATGAACAAGAGAGTACAATTTAAAATTTCCATAGTAGAGTCCAGAGTGATATTAAATATGAGATCTTAGATTTTCAAAAGTTAAAAAAGGGAAACGAACAATTCGATAACAAGTCAATTCAAAATTCAAAGCTGAGAAAGTAGAACTGTCACAGTGAGGTTTGAATTAAGAATTTAAATAAAACATGTAGATAAATTGATTTATGTCTCCATCCTAGTTTTTAGTTTGTACTTTATGTGAAAATTAGAGAAGATGAAAGTAACATAAATAATGAGAGACCATCAGAAATCAGAAATCAGAAAACAGAAAATGCCAACGAAAAATGACCAACTATTCCCACTTCCCACAAAACATAAAAATCTACTAAAACTACTTTCCTTCAATCTTCAAGTAAAAACTAAAGTGACAGTTCACAGTTGACAACTGACAATTGACAAGTACAGAAAAATAGAAAGTAACTCAAAAGTACAAGATCATCATGAATCATGAACAGATGATCATATGAAATTATGTATGATTATGATTTACCAAACTGTTTGACCAAAATATGGTATTTTTTGACATTATTTTAAGACGTGTCACTGGTCACTGCGAATTGCAAAAAGTACTGTACATTCCACAAGTGATACAAACTACAAACATGCTACATGCTCTTTCCTGTATCCATAATCCACACATAACAAAAATATTCAGAATGCAGAATTAGAAGAAAGTGAGATGAGAAATGAAAATACTGCCAAAATCTATGTGAACATGGGCTATTGAAATTTGAAATCTGAAGGATTCTACAAACTACAAAGTACAAGTTGTTCATGTAAAATGTAGAGTTTACAGAGAATAGAGAAACTACAACTTGACTGCTAAAATTACAACCGCAACCGCTTTTATCTGATTGAATACCAGACGTTTTAGCTTCCAAGTTGAACCTCCACATCCGTCTTGCCTGCTTTGAAAAACAATGAGCAATGAGCAAGCTCATCATATAACTAAATTACATGATTATGTTTACGAAATTCAGAATTCAGAATAATTCCTTTCACTGAACACTGAACGCACTAAATACCTAACATGTGTCATGCATTATGCAGAATAAGTTTAGAATCATGGATTATGCATACAGTTTGTGGATATTTTGCAGTGTGCAGTTGTTTGGAGTTTAGAAAAATGTAATATGATGAATAATGATTCCGAAAACACTTTTGATATTATTGTAATTGCAAGTTTTACTAACGAGGCTAAAAAGGTGCTAATGACTAATCACAATAATAATTGACGATTGACAAGCAATTGCCTGTTGCCTAAAAGTTAAAATTGGTGAAAGAGAAAGTGTTTCACAAGTTGCAAGTCTAAACAGTAAACAGTAAAGGGGTTTTAGGTTACTTACATGAGGTCTAAGCCAGACTACAGGGTATGAGGATTTTTTTGATTTGGGTAGTAATTTGTACGATGGTAGAAAATCTGGATCCTCCCAAATAATTCCTCGTTCCAAACATTGTCGTCTCAGCTTTGTATATGGCGTGGCGTTCTTGTTACTTCCATTCCTCTCCTCCGTCCAGTACCTTCAAAATTCCATAAAAAAGATAAACCAGTAATTAAAAATTGTTCAATGTTCAGTGTTCAATGCTCAGTGTACTTATAATTTCTACATAGAACTACATTTATTTATTTATTTCCGTAGCTTCTCGCTTCTCATTTTTGATCTGATTATGAAATGCATGAGAAATGAAAAGTAAAGGAGGAAACAGCAAAAACAGCAAAAGCAGCAAAAACTGTACACTTAGCAAACTACATAATACATAATAGATAAATACTTCATATTTATAATACTGATATTCTAGTTTCGCTTCCTTGATAAAGTACATTCCATTGCAATAATATTAATAACAATAGCTCCGTATCTCAAATCTCAAATCTCGAATCAAAACCCAAAATTGAAAATGAGAGGAACCAGAAAAAAAAAATGTTTCAACTGTGAGGGTAAAAGCCTCGAGGATTGAGGATCGAGGATGTTTGATGAACAAAATATATAAAAAACAATGTATAGCGTCTTTAGTGTATATCTTAGTGTATAGAGTAGGAACTAGGGACTCTGGTTTATAAAGCTATTCAATAACAATCATAATAAAAACAGGAGAGCAATTGAGATGAAAACCAGAACGAATGCTCAAAATTGAAATTACGTTATGCTTGTTTCAGCCGTGTACTTTGTACTTTCTACATTGTACGCTGCACGTTTAAGCTCACTTAAAACTTAAAACAGCAGAATCATAAGAATCATAACAATACTAATACTAATTGGCAATTAAGAATGAAGAGTGAGTGGAGCAGTATGAGTATCCATAGTATCTACAAAATTTATCAATGTTCATTTCATGCTTACACCATTGCGAATCTCAAGACTCAAAACTCAACAAAATAATGAAAAAATGGTTCGCAGTTCTCCTCATTCTCATTGTCTTTCCTTCCTTCCTTAATTCATAACTCATAACACATACATTTTTCATTATACATATTCCGAGTTCATGCTCAAGTCCTAAATTCTAATTATTGAAGTCGAGAGTCGAATATGAGATCATCGAGGACTAAGATCCAGATCAAGTAGTGTTTTGTATTGTTCAATATTTTGGGTGCAGTTTGCAGGGTCAATAGTCAACTCCAATTTCCAATATTTCAATTTTCCATATCCTCACCTTAAAACTACTCACAACTCAGACGCATGACAATATGAGGATTCAGAATATACTAATAAAATCACTACAGTGCAATGATAATAAATAATAAATAATAAAGAGCTGTAAATCACAAATGCACAATACGAATTAAAATTCAATGGGCATCAATACTCAATGATCAATGAGAAATAAGCAAGTAAGGCCTTTTGTTGTTGTTCCATTGTTTTGTATTGGATCTTGTATATTTACATTTTACACACGACGATAAAAAATAAAAACAAATGGATAGATAATACAACATAAAATATAATACACGTTTTTAGCATTTGTAATTATTCATTTCATTCATTCATCCCATTCCATTTAGCATTCGACATTCGACATTCGAAAAAAACCCAGATAGATGTTCTTTGATACAGTACAGAATACAGAATACGTAATAATCTGTGATAGTATAATATAATAGCTTTGAACTCTCGATCATGTCAATTTTTCAATTTAAACCAAGGCACGAGTTGAGAGTTGAGATTTGAGAGTTTGAGGTGTTGTTGTTCCCTGTTTATTGTAGATTGTAAAAGAAGCAAGTTCGGTATGGAGTATGAATGAATAGTGGAATTTATCGTTATATGATGCAAGATGCAAAGACATATAACATGTGTGTGTATGTATGAGACTGGGTGCTGTGGTTTGTCTGTTGTGAATTGTGTATTGTTTATTAGAGGCAGATATTATACACAATCCACAAGTAAATGAAACTGACCATCCCCTCTTGTCATCAATTTAGACTCCACATAATAATTAAAATTAATATGAAGAGAAAAGAGAATATTAGTTCTGCAAAGATCATCATTCATAATCAGAGATCAGAGATCAGAGAACAAGAAAAAATAAATAAACAAGAATATTCAATATATTGAATATCAGTATTATGTAGAATGTAGATTGTAGATACTAGATACATGCCCATCGTAAATCTGTCGTGAGAATCTTGAGTCTTGAGTCAAGTCTTTAGCACGTTTTTTTTGGCTGGCAATTGGCAACAGGGAACTGGCAACGTACATAGACACTAGATATATAATGGAGATTGGAGCTATTTGTAAGTTTTGTAATATGAATCCATGAATATTATAGCTTATACTTGTGCATAGTATATTGAATCCACAAGTCAGTAAGTTGTCCAATTCATAGCTTGTTTAATACCTAGTTAAATTCATTGCTGAAAACGGCAGATGCGCCATTTTTTTGCAATTTACAATATTTCTACACATTATCTATGAAGTATTACCTACGTGTAGACTGTAGTCACCTGTAGTCACTTCGCACACATCGTATAAGAGCTATGAGGGTTATGAATAATTGCAAATCCACAATCTACATTTAAGTACATATGCTCATAATTATTATTATTAATTAGCCATTGGCCTCCAGCCTCTGGTCTCTAGTTCATTCATGCTTCATGCTACACCTTACATGTTACACGTATTTATTATCATGTAGAATGTAGAAATTATGGGCTCAAGACTCTATACTCTATACTCAAGTAAGACGAGTTTAGAGTTTAGAGTTGAAGAGGAATGGGAGTGTTCTAATTTTCAGATCCTTCACACATATCTACCTACTCCTTTACATTCTTCATTCTTCATTAGTCATTATCTGCATCAATATTAAATATCGTAGGTCCTACAGTAATTAATCCTGATGGCACCAGAAGCGGATCGAGATCAAGAACTGTTAAAAGTTTACAAATCTTCAAGCAAAACAGGCGGGAAAATGTATAGTAAATAGTAAACACCGGTATTTCGTTCTTGTGATTACAGTGTCTCGAGTCTCGAGTATTGAACATTTCCGTGTTATTTTATTGTATATAGTGTACACTTCGTATACAGATGGATTGTCTATTATATTGGAAAAGTGTCGGATGCTTCCGAAGGAATAATAATATAACAATTCATCTAATCAATCCCTCTATATTTTACACACAAGCATAATATAAAATATAAAATGTGCGTGATACATAGAACGTAGAATAATTCTTTGAAAAATTCGTGTGTGGGTGTTGATTGTCGATTTTGTCGGTCATGGATTGGATTGGATTGGATTGGATTCCTTCTTGGTTTAAATAACCTCTAACCTGTTTTACACAACGATTCAATATTGAATGCATATTGCATACGAACAGAGTACAGATAGTGTGGATCGTGGATATGGATCTAATATCTAAGCAATTATTACTAAAATCACTTTATACTTCATGTTTGAAACGCAGAGACTTGTTTGTACACAACTTTCGTGTCAAAATCTCCACAATTTTCGGACGCGAGAGGAATGCTGATGAATTTTAAGCTACCTGATTAGAATTGAGAATTGAGAATTGAGAGGCTGGTAATGGCTTAGCATGGATTAGTATTTGGTATTTGCACTTTGTACTACCTGTTTGTGATTTGTGATACCCCATTTATCGGAAATGGAAAATTGGAGACTGACTTGACAAATAACGAACAAGGAGTAAGATGGAATTGTCTATTTTTTATGCATAGGCCAGAAACCAGAGATCAGAGACCAGAGACTTAATCCATTTTATACGTGTAATAACTAGTAACTGCGTATTAAGTCTCAAGTATTGTTACATTTTCCTGGTATTTTCTCAATCTATCTTCAAAATCTCATACATATTTTATGTCTACATTGTGAAATGCCATGAATGGAGACTGGAGTGAACAGTAGACAGCCAAATAAATAATGAGCTGTTGAGGAGAATACACTTGATTTCCCAGAAGTGATTTGTCCATAGTCCATAGTCCATAACATGAGCAAGAGGAATTTGGATGACTTTGATTCATCAACTTGTGACTTGCACCTCCTCAGCCCATCGTAGGCAGTAAGTAGAAAAATAATAGTACAAGCTTTTACGTTCAGAGTTCTGATATTCTAATATTCTGCACTGTACACTGTACACTGACTTTCTCTCGACTCTCGACTCTCGACCGAAAAGAAGGAAGGATCTTGAGTTGAATTTTTTACAGTATTCTATATGCATTATTGCTAATCTGCCATTGTACAAATTGGCATTGTCCGGTTGCCAATGACCATTTGCCGGAATTCGGAACAGAGAAAGATTACAGAAGAAAATGTGCGTACAAATCAACAGTGTGCACATTTGGTTTATTTTATGTGGACATAAAAATTCTAGTCTACTCCAAAATCTACAGAATATTACACGGACAACGGAGGGTAAATAAATAAATAAGTAAATACTGCAAAGTGAATACAGCAGTAGATTCTGTACTCTGTACTCTGCAGTCTATACAGTGTACATTGTACACAGATGAACAATTTGTTTTTCATGGGATGAAAGTGTCTTGTATATGTTGTAGGCTGTACAACTGGGATCTGGGGATTAGATTGAAGATTGGACAATTAGGCAAGTGTTGTAGGTCGTCGTCACGACCATCATCATCTATTTTCTTCAAACTCATCATCATCATCATTGTGTGCATTTTCTTTCTTTCCTGTAACTTTAGAGCCACAATCCACAATCTGTCTTTTTACGAATCTACAACCACACTCTTGACTGTGTACAGTGTACAGTGCACATGGACAATGTATATTGTATTTACATGCTATTTTTTCGGAATGCTTGTAACTAAATACTTACAATATATCGTACATAGTTTACTATACTTTATGCTCTAAGCTACATTATACAGCTCAACACACACAGACAGACAGAATAGACTGTCAGTCAACAATGGCTCTTTTAAAGATTCATCGACAACACGAAATCATGCTGTTCGCTATTCCTTGTTCCTTGCTCACTGTTCCCCTCGGACTTTTTCATCTCCTTCTCCAGCCAGACAAGAACAGAACAGAACAGAACAACAGAACCAACGATGATGTGCTAAACACATTCAGTCATCTCATCACATCTCATCGGATGACAGAATGTCCTCTATGAATCTTTGATTCAAATTCTTCATCCAACTTGCATTTGTAATTTGTAATGAAGTTTTCATCATCCTACGATAATAGATAATACACAAAAGATACCACACACCACACTCGTTCCAACCTTTCCCGCATGTCCCTCCAAAACAGACAAAGACAAAGCAAACTTTCAGTCAATGTTTTTGATAAAATTCTGAATTCCAAACTCCAAATTCTCAATTTGTAGTTGACAAATTGAATTCCATTATGACTTTTGACGATAAGGTAAATTGTAAAACTTGCTGAAAAATCCACTGCTACTTTTCTCTATGCAGAATGTAGAACCTAGACGCTAAAATACAGAGAAATTGTCTAGCCTTTAGATTTTAGACTTGAAACTGCAGACTATAGACAATTGTACACTTTGTAAATAGTAAATAGGCGACATTGACATGAGACATTGCACTCAAAACTCAAAATTCACAACTCAAAACAGAAGATGAGGAGATTTTCGCAATGCGTAGTCACCAGTCACTTTTCAAAATGTTTGATGCAGTACATATTATGAAATATTTACATGAGATAAGACTACATGAAAACAATCACAAGATGATTATACACAATAATAATTTTTTACTTGATGATATTCATCTCGATTGTCCATTAAGAATCCTCGTGTAGTTTGTAGTAACATGAGCATGAGCATCAACATAATATAATGATTGTACAATGGACAATGTAATGGTGAAAAGTACAAGAAAAACGTGAATTTAAGTTGATTAGAGACCTGTTCATTCTTCGGTTGAGCAGTGCACAGTGCACATTATACAGTGTACAGTGTACAGTGACGGTTGGTCGTTGGATGGTTTGTCACTTCATCTCATTTGACTGTCAGTCAAACATGTTACATTACACATTACGCTACGTTTTAGAGTCTACAGTTTAGAGACAAGGCGAGATCACACTGGCGAGGAAGTAAGTACACAGTATCAATATTCAATGTCATAGATCGTAGAGGACTGAGAACATGAAAAGTTTCAATTGGAATTTTGAATTTATATTCCACTGGAATTTAAAATTTATTATTTATTTAAATTTTATGCACTGACATTTTTCTGTTGATTGTTGATTTTTGATTCAAGATTCAGGATGCTCGATTCTTAATTCCCAATTTTTAATCCTCAGCTGGTTTATTCATTAATTAATTAGACAAAACAAGAGAGGACGAGGAAGAGAAAAATAAGAAGAAAAAAACAGCAAATGGGAAAAGAAAGCTAAAGCTGAATTTAATTCTGAATCTGAATATTGAGACATGAGATGAACGATAAAGGATTTTCTTGCTACTTTATTCTGTTGCTTTTTGCCTGTTTCCTGTTTTCTGTTTCCTGTTAATTCTATCATTACTGATTACCGTACATTTAATCAAGAAAATCCAGAGATGAACCAGAATCAGGAATTCATGCGTAATGTCAAATGTACAATGTACAATGTAGAATCTAGAATCTACTCGAATATTTTGTGCTTATTAGCTTTTTGTTTTAAATGCAAATCCCAACTTTTGACATCAGAAATCAGAATTAAGAGATGGGTTTCATAATACATGATATTTTTTATATATTTCTTGTTCCTTGGATCTTTCCTCTAATATTTATTTGTACTGATTTAATTTGAGGATTTAATTGAAATTGAATGTAAATGGGAAGATTAAACAATGAAGAATATAAGATGCATAAAGTATCTTCTATCTTCTATTGAACATGGAACACTGAGCAGAGGACACAGAGAAGAGAAAAGAGAGAACGGACCAGTTTTATTTTCTTTACTGATTACCTCAAGCTAAAAAGCCCTTTGACGGTTTTCAAATTGGGAGAAGGGATTGGGAAAAGATGAAGACGAAGAAAAAAGTTAACTAGAGTTCAACGAATTCCCCGTGTGGTCCCATTAAAATTTCATTGGATATTTTTTTAATGGTCCCACACACAAAACCGCAAGTATGTAAAATGTTATGTAACTAATATAATGAGATTGAGTTTGAGCTTTGTGCTTCAAGGAAAAAGAAGCAACCATCAGCTACCAGCTACTGAAAACCTACTGAATATGGACATACTGCATACTTACTACATTTAGTACATTTTACCCACAGCATAGAATACAGAATACAGTAATGTATGCATTATTTCCACCTGATTCTTGGATCTTGGATCTATAATACTCCGTAATCGGCATCTCCGCTGTCTCTCTCATTCGCACTCTGTCATTCAAGAGAATTGTCACAGATCACAGAAACGACTTGTTAACTACAATATTATATGATACATGATATATGATGCATAATAGATGGAGGGACAAAATCTCGCAATCCTTTTTTTCACAGCGGAAAAGCAAACTTGTGTGAAACATAATGAAGCAAACAGGAATAATTTTTTTCCTTTCAATCTTGCCGTTTTCCGTCCTCTTGTCTTTGTCAATTTATGTCATTCTTGATTTTTGATACTTGATTTTTGATTCTCAATACTCAATACTCGATTCTTCAAGTTTCAAGTCACAGTCAAAACTCAAAGCCAAGGTTGAATCTTGAATCTTGAGTCAGGTGCACATGTGCAAAATAGCATGTGTAAAAAATACACGCATGCACGCACATCGCACATCCAATATTCAATAATACATAATAATTTTAAAATGAGAGAAGATAAGACAGGACTTTTTAGAGAGAAACAAGGTGCCATTTACAGGATAAATACTACATGCTAAATACGTCAAATTTTGTCATCTTGTCATCTTCTCTCGCATGAAGAGTGAAGAGTGATAGAGTGACTGAAAATCATATGATGTGTCATATCAAATCACATTGTACCATAAACCATGATGTCTATAATTTTTCCATCGTGATATTTAATATTTAATAGCTTGTGAATTGTGAACTCTTCTTTTCCCGTTCCTTTCAAGTTTCAAGCTTCACGTGCAGCATGCATTGAAACTATATTATATTATTACTATTATTATCATTATTATATTTTTGTACACAACATGTATATGATATGCTTAATAAAGCCCATGTGCAAGAACCAAGAATCAAGATTCAAGATAACTACAAGAAATAAAACAAAGTCGCCTTGTCACTTTTAACTGTACAGAGGAAATATGTATAAATATACAAATGCGGACTGGATGGGACATGGGAGAATCTTCCCGGCCGTCATGTTTTATCTAGAATCTACAACTATCATTAATGTCATATTAATTACTCATTATTATTACTATTATCACCGTCATCCTACAGTGTGCACTGTGTCTTTCTCATTGTTTTCATCTCCCTTTTCCCGCAATAAAAAAGCCACAGGCGTAGAATTATTATGTGTACTGTATATATTTTTTATTATATACATAATACGTAGACACTTGTTTTTAAAAACAAAATAGACATGAAGAATACTGTACACATGCTATATTATATTATATGTGTGGTAGTTGGTGGTGCATTTTCCCTTGTGTCTTGTGTGTCTCTGTGTTATGTGTACTGTATTTAGTATTTAGTATTTACTATAATTATCATACACCAAAGCAACTCTGTATTTTCTTATCTTTAGACCGAATACAAAATACAGGTGAATTTAAACACATACAATCTTCAAACACTGTATGCTAGCGTTTGTGTCCATATGATATTTTGAAGAAAATATTTTTACGACCTATGATTTTTCCATGTACTCCTGAAGCCTGAAGCCTCAAGTAATAAAATAATAAATGTACAATGCACAGTGTTTGATGTTTGGTGTGTGGTACATGGTTTATGTTGCTGTTCTGTTGTATGTTGTATAGTATGTCTTTTTCCTACACCGGATCACAGAACAAAACATATGCAACTAAAATTTACATATAATGTGTTTTGTTTGACAAAAACAAAAGGAATATCAAATATTATGCAAAAAATAAATACAAATTCTCTATAGATTTTAGATTTTAGATTTTAGATTCTAGATTCAGATACAAATATGTAAGCTAAAAGCTGAAAGATTCATCTATAATTTACAAGAAATGATTGCTGCAAGTTGTAAAACAACAGGATACTTGGATAGACATGGTTTCATGTTTCATATTTCATGTGACATCAAAATGTAAAAAGGACAAGACACAAGACATGTGAAATTAGGATAACGGTAACGGTCCACATGTGCAATGTGAAATGTAGATTGTAGATTGTAGGTGGACAGAATCAAAAATCAAAACTCAAAAAGTATTTGCACTATACGTTGTACATTGTACACTGTGCACAAAACAAGTAAGAAGTAAGGCAAATGGTCAGGAAATGCATCTTAAATCTTAACCATATGCAGACTGTAGGTTTAGACTTTAGACATTACCAGCCACATCTTTTACATTTTTTACACCCCACAAAACGACCTCTCACAGAGTTTTGTGTGTATTATTTGCTCGTATACATACGATACAGGATATTTGTAGAAATGCATAGGAAGGATTGCATTGAAAAAATCCTCAATCCTCAATCCGCAATTGTCCATCCTTCTCTTCTCTTTTTATTTCAGTCAGAATAATAATGTGTAAAAAAATTTGGAGTTTAGAGTTTCTCAATCTTCAATTTTGTACATAGTATTTAGCATGGATAATAGATAATAATCCATTCCTTTTTTCACACATCCATATAAAATATACGTGTGTGCTTAAAACTGTAGGACGGCTAATATCTAATATCCATGTAAATACAATACAATGTATATAGTATCTAGTATCTAGTACAAAGTATTACCATGTACAGCACCAAGCACTGCCCAGCCGGCATAACAAATAACAAAACGCACACATGGATACACTACACACGGCTTAGACCGCTACAAAAGAGGAAGTTAATGTTAAACGCAGTATATACTGTACAGTGTACAAAATACAGAGGATTAGTCAGATTCAATGTACACAATGAACTACTATTTACAGTGTACAGTTTGCATGCAAATTATAATAACATTGCTCAATCCACAGAATACATCGTACAATTATAATTATTATGATTATATTCATCTGATACAGAGGACAGAGAGGACAGAGGAGACATGACTACACTGGACTTTGAAGGAGTTTCAAGTGAAAAATCCAAAATCCTTCCCATGCCTTCCCTTTTCTCTCTTTTATCCTCTCATTTCTCATGTTCACATATCAAATATCAAATATCACATACCACATGCAACAGGCATAGCATAAACACTCATAAACAAAAAGAAAAACAAAAGAAAAGTCTCCGTTATTTGTCCTCCTCATGTGCAAAAATTTTAATAATTCCTCACCATTCTCTTCCCCATTTCACAATATTCATACATAATCTCCACTTTTTCTCTATTCTCTATTCTCTCTTATCACATAAAATTTTGTACATGCTTCATACTTTGCATACACAAATGTGTAACATGTAATACCTGCTGTAATATATTATGTGTTCTTTTTATGATTTTTTCGACCACTGTAATGAACTTAGGAACTTCCCTTCCCTTCCCTACACTCGACACTCGGCCCTGATACACTTAAATCGGAAAATTCTTTTATTCATTCATACATTTACACATTTTATATTATTCTATTGTACATTCTACTTCTACTTCTACACATGGGTTTGAGCAGGTGTAGTCATCTTAAAATTAAATTACATTATGCTACATGGAGTGTCACACTAGACACTACATACTACAAACTACAGTATGAATTACAGAGACGTATCCATGTACAATGTACAATTTACAATGAACATGTGGATAAAGGATGGGAAATTTTACACATTTTTCTCATTAATCAAATCTAGCTTTACTCTTTACCGTACACTGTTCACTGTATAGAATATGGAGTGTGGAGTATGGAGTAGAAAAACATGTGGAAAATGGAAAATGGAATATGGATAGATTACGAATTACGAATTATGAATTCCAACTAACGAATTCCGCTGCTGATATCTAATGCGGAATGAACGTGAGAGAATTAAGGAGTACCGCTACAGTGTCAAATCCCTAGCAAATAATAATAATACAAAATACAACACACATGACAGCAAACGTTGTCCTGTTACAAGTTGGAACATTCAAAAGACAATATAAAACGAAAAGGTAAAAACACATGTTCAATCTACAGTCTACAATCTACAGTGTACAATGTAAAATGTACAGTCACATTTTTTGTTCCATTGTCTTTGATCGGACCTTACAAAATACAAAATACTATAGAGAAAGAGTAAAGAGGAAAGAGCGTGATAATGGTTGTGCATTGACTTCTTTAATGGTGTGTGTTGTGTTGTGGCGTGGCTTGGTGTGGTGGACACGATCACATTCACAAATCATGGTATCACATTCAAATCTAGTTATTGGATATCGTATTTTGTACGGAGATTTATCATCATGAGGTCAGCCATTACACATTACACAAACACCAAACAGAGAAGAGAGAACACAGGATTGAAATCTACAAGTGTTCTCTGGATAGTCCACGTGAAAGATGAAAGATTTGCTACAGGTAATTACATGCAGAAAGCAGAATCAAGAATCAGGAATCAGCCATTTATTTACAAATGTGTGTAGTGTGTATGTGGATAAAAAACACGAGAACATGCGTATCATCCCTCAAACAATATATGGACAATGCGTGTAACCTGTAAATTGCATAGGTATCATTCTACACTCTATACACACTCTACACATTACAAATGATGAATCATGAATTATGAAACGGAAAATTAGAATTGTGAATGAATCGGAGATGATATCTCGAGTCTCGAGTATCGAGTAGAAGAAAACAAGAGTCAGCTGTTGACTGCCTGATGTCTAATAAAACATGGTGGAGGTAAGCTTGTACAATTGTATCTTGTAAATACACATGTAGATTTTACATTTTACATTATGGAATATTGAAATATTGTTTTTGTTTCTTTGTTTGTTTCTTTGTTTGTTGCTTACATGGACAAAGTTGAGAGACGTTCGTCGGGACGTCCATTAAGATGAGTCGGGCCATGTCCATTCGTCCATTGTCCATTGGTTCCATGTCGAGGTGGTCCACCATCTAGAAAGAATACAGAGAAAACAAACGTGCGTTTAGCATAAACAATTAAACATAAACCAGAATAATCAACATTTTAATATTTAATTTTCAATCCATTACAAATTACAAATTCAAACTCCCAACTAATGACAAACAATATGAATTTTCAATAGACAAGACTATTCAAAATTCTCCGATGGTTCAAATATCTTTAATTTTTAAACTAGTTTGATCTTTTTGGAATTTAATCATTTACAAAGAGGCTGAAAGTGAGAATGGTTTTAGTCCATTATTTTAAAAATACTCTTTGCAACTTTTTCAGTCCTCTTGTTTTTCTTGTTTTGTACTACCTAGTAGAACCTAGAACCTAGAACATTTCCTTAGTGAAGCATCAAACATCAAATACCAAATACCAAACATGAAGCATTGAGCATTGAGCTTTAAGTCTGCTCGTCTTTATTCCACGGTCTGCTTCTCTTGATCTTTTTTTGGTTGTTTGCAAATAAAAGTGACAAGCGTATAATATGGAAGTAGGAGGCTTGCTGACGTGTTCCATTTGCACAGCACCATCAACCATCACTTACATCACATGACATGAGACATAAGATACTCTTTCACTCGCCTCTTTCACTATTCCCGTACACAGCATACATATACATATATCTTTACAGTCCATATCCGACCGACTCTACAATTCCATCATTTAACGCTACACTCTACACTCTGCACTTTTTTACCTGGTCTACTCACTCCTCACTACTCTTACACTCTTCCTCTGTCATCACTCAATCCTCAGACAAATTATTCCTACACATGTATCGTGTATAATATTATTATATAGTATACAGGTATAAGTTTTTATCCTCTGTTTTCTATTCTCTACACACAAAAGAGATAGGAATAAAATAACTGGTCTGGTCTGGTTGTTCATGACTTGACATCAAAAATCAAAATGCATTGATATTTCCTATTTTGCCTTCTGTACATGTGCATTTCACATTTTCTGATTCAGAAATGCAACATTATGAAGTCCACATGAATATGTATTACAATTATATTTCTCTGTGTACTTTGTATTTTGTATTTGTTTACTCTCATAAAAAATCCGCATGTAAAACATGAATCCGAATTGCAGGCGGTAGGCGGTTGAATGAGAAACTTTAAAAGCTTTAAAATGTTGAATTTCCTTTTCTCCCTTTCTCCTGCTGACATTTCTGACATTTCAAATAATAATATAATGACAACGAGGATGATGATGATGATGATGCATATTAAAATTTTATATCCATCAAGCCGTTCCGCTCCTGTATTTTCCAAAGAGTTACATTTACTATTCTGCGGCACATGAACAGAACAGAACAGAGAACCGACAATCCAAAATCCACAGGAACAGTAAGAAAAATGCAGCGAATCGACTACATGAGCTCAGAACGCAAAACTCAGGACAACTTCTTTTCACACGCGTTTTTTATACATTCCATTTGAATTTCATCAATGTGTACAACGAACAACAAACAATGTGCAGCTTGTGCAAATTTTGATTGTTTGGATTTTGGTTCCAGACCGAAGGAAAAAGGGAGCAAAATTTCATGTTCACTTTGACAGTATAAAAACTGAATCAAAGGTAGGACTTTGCAAATTTACAATTTTGTGCATGAACATGTAACATTTGTCATTTCTCCAATGCCCAATACACAATTCAGGAGAGTCAATGAATGCAAGTGGTAAATTCTGCAGAGATTTTATCATCTGTCATGTGATGCCTGATGTCTGATATCGAATGTCAATGTCATTACAAACTACAAACTACAATTGTCACTGTCTTTGTCACCGTCGTTGTTGGTTGCTCCTTTTTCCTGTGAAGCATTCTCATTTTTGTATAACAAACAACAAAAAACAAACAACGAACAAGATGTTTAGTGTTCATTCTTGACTGTCCGTGAACCGAAAACCGAAAGGTTTGTCATCTATTCAAGACTCAAGATTTAAGAATGAGTCCTAAAAAGTGAAAAACAGGAGCGAGTCACTGCGATTCTAGATTCTAGATTCTAGACTTAAAACTTAAATCATGTCTCTGAACTTTTATAAATACTTAAACATTATAAAGACGTTGCTTAATCCCATTCTTTTTATTCAATGTAGAAACCAATTGTTTCCTCCTGGTTTATTTGTTGTAACTCTGAAGAATCGCAAAGTTGACAAAAGGATGAGCAAAGAGTGAGGAGAACAGAGAACAGATTGAGATTGAAATTGAAATTGAGAGTCACACACCTCGGCTGTGTCGATGAGACGTCAAGACTTTGAGATGAGGTTCATAGTCTTTAATTTTACAACAGTTAATAAGTGTTTCACATACACACCTTTCAAAACAGTGATTATATAATTTAGATTTAGATCAAAGGAAGAACAAGAATCAAGAATCAAGACGAGCATTGTATACTGTATATTATATATTGTATAGTAGAGTATAGAATTCTGGTTTTGCATCTTTTCATGCATACTGCATACTGCATATACAGATATAACAAGATAGCTTGGAATACTTGGAATTTGGTGTAGAATTGAATGAGATACTCTAAATGCAAAATAAAATGGAAAAGTGCCTCTGTGTGTATCTTTATGCAGACGAGCTGTGAGTTTTGAGTTTTGAATTTTTACATGTAAAATTTAATCTTGGAGCTGCTCAGTTCTAAATTCTAATAGAACTAATTTTGACTAAATATGCACATCTATCTACAATCTACTATCTATAATGAGAGGAGAGAGGCTGGTATTTGGTATTATATAGATTAGGAGGGAGTTCTCATTTCCAGTTTTAGTGTAGTTTCATTGCTTTTAAAAGTCTCTCGCTCTTTCTTTCTTCCTTTCTTTCCTTTCTGTTATGCATGGCTAAGATGAAAATCCTGAGTGTCATGCTATACAAAATATAAATAATACATATACATAATACATAGTACAGTCTCTTGCATAGTGTGTATTTATTGAAATGGATTGGCTTAAGTTGGGTTGGGCAGACTAGATACTAGATCAGAGCACCTTCCATCTTCATCTCCTTCTGTTCCTCTTTATTTTACCTTCATGTTTAAATCTTACAGCTCTCTGAGCTTTTATTTTACTTTTTACTCTTCATTTCCATAGACAAGTGAAAAAGAATTTACATCTATTATAATATACAAGACACTTAATGCCACTGCCACTTAACTCGTACATCGTACATTGTCCACATTAACGCTCACACCACACCGAACCAAACTAAACCACACCACACCACAAAAAAAACTATATACCTTCAAATCCTAATTTACTCTCCATCTCAAATCTCAACCTCTTAGTCAAACTCTTCTTCGTCTTCCTCTTATGTCTCATTCTAATAACTAATAACCAACAACTAACAACACACTTTCACATAATCATATGAAGTAGAAACAAAAACAGAGACAGCAAGGGGAAACATTATGAGTTTCCACTCCATATTTATATCACTAAAATTTAGTGACTAAATACTAAATAGCATACCACAATACACAATTGACAATAATAATAATAACTAGTCTCGTTGTGATATTTTATTAGTACATTTTATGATATTATGAGGTGATGGAGAAACGGTCCAAAATTATGATGATCCAGAATGATATGTTGAACATTGCATTTTAAAGTCATTTTTTATATGATTTTGTCTAAGTTTATCACTCTGGATTCTAATTTTAAAATGTAAAATCCAATTGCCGCAATTTCAAGTAATTTACAGGTTTCAGGTAAGCAACATTTCGTCTATGCTCTTCCATTTTCTGCGCTACACATATGTACAAAGCATCGTACTGAGCAGAAAATGGAAGAGCATAGACGATTTATTGTTTTGAAATTCAATATTTTTTGTGATTCACCATCTACACGTAATGTTTTAGTTTTTTTGTGTATATTAAACGTTGTATAAAGTACCATTCATGATTCATGAAGCAATAAGTTTATCCCAAATGAGCTTGATATGATCCTTGAAGCGTGACTTTTCATGCTAAATGTTTTCAATTTTCAAGATGCAGGCGTAAATTATATTGGCATGTTCCATGTTCTAAATGCTCTAGAATCTAGAATCTAAAATTTAGAGTCCAGAATCCAGAATATTTCTATCATTTCATTTGAAAAAATTAAAGAATTTTTGTGTAATTTGTAATTGAATGACCTTTCTTCAAATTCAGCAAGATATAAGATATGGGATAAATGACCAAATGCGTGTATTAACTATTAAATATTACATAATCCATTTCATATTATTCTGATTCTGCGTTTCTGTGTTCTGTACTTTACAATTAACAATCCAATCCAATCCAATCAAAGCATTTGGCAAAGACAGTCGTTTCTCGTTTCCGTTTTCTTCTCTTGTACTACTACTCTTGATTCTTGATATTATGAATATCTATGACTTCTTTCATGTTTCACCTTCCTACTTTTCATTGCCATTGTTTAACATAATCTCAAGTCTCAAATGCTTGATGTATTGTCTGATGTTGTGTGAATTGTCGGTATCGGAGTCGGATATAGTACAGACTACAGTAGAGTATAAACTAAATTACAGATACCATAAAAATGAAGGAGTAGGCAGTAGGTTGCTTGTTGCTTTGATATAATAGAAAAATAATATTATGTATCGCACTCGCACTCGTACTCGGACTCGTAATTTGGTGCAAAAACAAGGTGCAAATCCATCCACGTATCTACCTATCTATCCGTTCATTCACCCTCTCTCTTCTTTTCTCTCTGTCTATCTATCCATCCATCCTCTTACCATCTACATTCTATACATTCTACATACTTGTACTCATGTTCATGTGATTCACTTCTCATTCTTATACATTATACATATACCTTTCCCCATTAACTCGTCATGTTCAATGCTCAACGCTGTTCAATTTTCAATGTTTAACCATAAAAGCAAACTGTAACAGACTCAAGACTCAGGACTCACTCACACGCATAATTCAGTTTAGTATACATTATATTATATATGTACACAGGTAATAGAAGAAACCGCTCATCAAATCTCACACATTATCAAATTTACTGATTCCTTAACTCGACTACTCGACTCAACTCAATTCATGTATCCTGTATCCTCGTTGTCTTTCTGTGCCTAAGACATATCTCGTAGATCTAACATCAAAGGGCACAAAGCATAATACTGTAAAAGATATAGATATTTTGGAAATCCAAATTCCAAAACGAGGCAAGTTGTACGTATTCATAATTTAACGTCAATAAAATACAAGCATGTATGTGTTCTTGAGTCTACATTCTACACTCTACAGTGTATAATGTATGCATATCAAATATCAACTGTGTGTTGAATGTTGATCTGGATTCTGGATCTCATCAATAATAATAATTATTGTTATTTGGAGTCGTTATTGACTATTCAAAGTTCAATTGTTGAAAGCTGCAACTAGACTAGACTAGAGACTAGATATCTAGAGACTTAATATATTATTCAAGATCCAATTTCGAGTATCAAATATCAAATATTCAAAATTCTTTTGGTCATACTACCTACACAAGAGCAGAGGAGAAAAAAAAATAATCGATACCTGTAGCATTCTAAATTGCACGAACAATGTACAAAATGTACAAGGACCACAAATGTGTAACAGATAAATAGTAAAGAGTGAGCAGTAAACCCATATTTTATCATGTATAATGCGTTATGGCCAAAAAAAGATTGAGGAATCATAATCATAATCATGATTTCATGTTTCGTGTTAAGCTAACAACAACAACAACAAAGGACTAACATCTTTGTGAAAAAGTGGAGGAGCGACCCGATTTTGTTCTCGTTCTTGTAGTTGTCGTTGGTGTTGATGCTGCTGTCTTGGACGTTTTTGTCTTTGTTGTCTTGGTTTGGTCTCGATGAAGATTGGCCCGTGGTATAATGTAGCCAACACTGCCAACACTCTTCGGTCGTCCATAATCCATAAAGAAATGTAATGAGGAACCAGTGACCAGTGCGTGTTCAAAGTTGGAAGTCAAGTTGAATTGATATATATTTTCTACTCATGCACTAACTATGTGCTAACTGTACACTGTACACACTACACACGTTATTTTCATTTGAGGAATGAGAAACAAATCACAAATCACAGTACACCATTCAAATTGCACATTGCATTGCACATTACAAATCATGCTCACTAGTCACTATAGTCACTAGACACTAGACATTAGACACTAGACATTAGACACCAGACTAGACCACAAATGGACACTTGAAGGAACCACACAATAAAATAAAGCACACACAAATATGTTCATGTGTAATGTGTAATTGAAATGGGTAGAACGTAAAACGTAGAATGTTGAATTCACTCTGTTTATTTCCTATTTCGTAGTAAATAGTAAATGTCTTTCTTCTTCATCCAATAAACACTTATTCATCTTCTACCACTTGAAAATATGGGTATTTTCACATGACAATCAAAACTTGAGACTAGAGATTTGAGACTTGAGTGAGTGAGTAAAAATTTAGCATTTAACCGTGGAAGATTAAGCTATTACCATTTCTAGTTTTAGTGTGGATGTGACAATAATTTTATATTATAATGATACAATGATTGTACCAGACGCAGTCCACAGTCCATTTCCTCACTCTCACAACTCACAACATCACAGTTCACAGTCAAATTGAAATTACAATGACAATGACAACGACAATTTTATAACGGAAACGTGAGACCGCAATATAATTGCACAGTATCTTTAGACTTTAGACTTTAGAGTTTAGCATCCTGAGATCACACAAAAAAACACACAGTGACAGTGAAAACTTTTACATTCAACGTAAAATTGGAAATGATGACCAGTTTCGGAGACAAACAAATCAAATCAAATTAAATGCGAATCAACAAGAGAAAAGAGGATAATCAGCAATAACCATAAACTAAACTCCAATTTCCAAACTCCAAACTGAACTGAGTATACTGTGCGAAATAGGAATACAAAAGATAGGATTAAACTGTAAACCAAAGAAGGAAAAAGAATTACCAACGACCAACAACAAGGAAAAGGAATTTACTGAATGAATGAATGAATTTGTGTCTCTTGTCTACTCGTCTCATCTCATCTCTACTCCAATTATGCATAAACATTATGCACACATTTTAAATTTGAATCTTCAATTCACAAACACATCGAACACCACCACATATTCACATCCACATTCACAAATTCGTATAACATGCATACATCATACATTATACATATGCTGCATACTGCTCCTTCAATTAAACGTGAGTGTACAATTTACAATTTATCATTTAACATTTAAACTGTTCTTCATTATACATACGTTCTGAATTCCAAATTCCAAATTCCAAACTCCAAACTCTTCTCTCTGTTGTTGTGAAGAAGAGTCCATTCTTTTCTTCTCTGTGTAAATTGTAAATATTCTGTTTTCTGAATGAATACTTGATGCTGAATGTTTTATGTGTAAAGTGTAAAGTCGCACAGTTCGCAAGTACGAGTTATTCACACCTAATTCACGCAAACAATACAGACACACGCAAAGAGAGATGCGGAAATAAATATTTGTACAGTCGTATTCAAGATTGAAAATTGAAAATGGAAAACATGTGCCTATATCTGGACATTGAACATTGCAGATTTCAGGATGGAAAGAACAGAATAAACTTTACCACCGACTTTCGCAATGACGACTCGTGTACTTTCCATAATACAGTGTATACTGTACACATTACACATGTTTAAATATATTCCTTGAGTAATCCATTTTGCATTCTTTTCGTCACATTTGACACATGAGCTTTGAACTGTGTACAATGTTCACAGCTTCAATTACATTACAACCCCAAACATTTTTCATTCAAAATGAATAATAAATAGTACATAATAATACAAAAGTACGCATGTGGATGACATAGATCGGTATGTACAATGTACGATGTACAATAATGAACGACTCAAGAGAAAATGTAGGTGAGTGAACGACGAGCGAGTTGGAGGTTGGAGTTGGGACAAAAAATTTCTGATGGTAATTATAAATTCAGTACATATGTTTCTAGTTTTTATTTATTACTTATTTATTTATTTAATATTTCATGCATAATATTCCTTGGTTTTTGAATTTTGAATTTTGAATATTCGCTACTCTCATTTCCTTTTCCCTTTTCCTATGCCATTTTTTCATTCAAGCCAGACATGGCAATTGCTCTGTTTTATTCGCTATGCGTACTACGTGCATGTAAAACATATGAAATATCAAGTATGACGTAGCTACTGAGGACTGAAGACGAAGCAAGAATTACAAGTAGACACCATAGGAGAAAATTATTCATCATTCATTATTCGTACAATACAAAAGACACTGTTCAGTGTACAGTGTGCGGTGTGCACTGGTAGTTGATGAAGTGGGTACCATTAATACTAATAATGATAATAAATTGAATTACAATAAAAATTATTTTACAATTTAGATTTTTCCTGCCAACAGAATTTATGTAGAATACAGAATACTTTTGAATGAGAAGATAAATCGTGTGAGCAATGGTGAAAAAACTATAATAATTTATTCTAAAATCAATATCAATTATAATAATAACTTTCCTTTGGTTTTCAATTTTCAAGTTCTTCTCAGTTCTCTACGTATTAAAAGTGTGTATTTTGTATGTCGTGCGTCGTGCGTACACAGTACACAGTACACACAGCAGTCAACAATCTAATTTTGTAAGTGGAGTAGACAGTCAAAGTATTTTGCGTAAAATTCGCATAAGATATGCGTATCTGTAACCTGTATATTCACTATTCACTCATCATTCCATTCTGATTAATTTTACAGTAATAATTAACACCGAGTGTCTCTTATCTATTGTGTATTGCGTAAGAATGTGGAAATACACATAAAAATTCAGTGTCGCAAATTAAAACAGAAGCAGAAGCTGTAAAAATTCGTTATTATGATTATTGCAATTTTCATCCGTAAACAGTAATCATAGTGAACACGAAAGGACAATATTCAAAATTCAAAGGACAAAAAAATATCTGTTTGTTTTATTATACGAATACTTTGATTTATGAAAATATAAGAATCTACAAACTACAAACACAGAGAAATTACATGACGAGCATAATACTTGGGATTATTCTAAGCTTCATTTCCATGAATATTCAACTGACTTGCATAATAATAATCACTCATCATATTTATTACTTGTTTTGTGAGTTTCCTATAAGCACGATAAATTACTATGCAACAATTATTATGCTTTTATGCTGTGTATTTTACTTTTTTGGCCAAGAAACAGTAAGAATAACGGTGACACAGTAACAAAAGCTAAACCTAATATCTAATACAAATAATTGTTGTGGATTGTGGATACTTTAGACTTGACAATGACAATAACTTTGCATTATTATCTTTTAAAGACGTGTGATGATACGCAGTTAAACTGGATGGAGACACTAAAAAATTCACAGCAACGTTTTGCTCTAGGATATTTAGCGATAAAGAATAAAGGTTTGTAGTTTGTATACCGTTCAGTCTCCACTGAAAAAAATCAGAAATCACATAAACAAGTTTATGTATATTTATAACTGAGGAATGCGTATTGCGTATTGAGAAATGGCAGATGGTAATAGAGAATACATAATGTAAATTAAACGGACATTAGAAACGGAGCCTAAAACTAAATTGTAATAATAATAACTACAAACGGGCTTCAGTAAATTTCAGTTCTCGTTCATCCTTTGGTCGTGCGTCCTGTATTCAGCAGACACCATACTTCAGACATCAAACGCTACAGTTTTTAGCATGTTGTCTAAGAAAAATAATTAATGACTTTTTTGCGTTAATTGTCTGGTGCTAAATGATTCCAGGAAGATGTCATCTTTTAAAAACTATTGAATTCCAACATCCAACTTTCAAGATCCCACAGACCGTTTCCACGAAATTTTACATTGTGTCCATTGTTATTATTCTATCATTTTCCACGGATGTAAAGAGGATAGACAATGTATGATGTGTATGATACAACGTCTGTCGCAAGTCTCAAGTCTCAAACCTTAAGTCATAACGTAATTTGTAATTTTGTTAGGCTGATAAAAATCAATTATTGTGACACAAAAGCATTCTCTATCATATATATTTTACACTTGTCAGTTTTTATCCATAATTTGAGCACTTTCCTTTTGTTTTTAAGACTCTTGACGTTTTAGTTTTTTCCCCTTCCCTGTTTTAGTTTTTCTCTACCGGCTTTTTGTTTTTTCTATGTGTAGTTTGGGGCTCGGAGTTTGGACAAGTAAATTGATGGGTTTGCTGCAAACTTCATAATTTGTATTATAATGCACTAGGTGCTTGACAGTTCACAGTATTACATCAAGTATCTAGTGAATAGTGAATAGCTTTTAGCATTAACCATTAACCATTTATTCATATGCAACATGCAAGAATTAATTATCAAGTTCTTTGATGAAATTTGATTAATTTTTTTAGTCCCTTTAAACCTCGTGTGCTGAAATTCAGAATTCAGAATTACAGTTTCTACCAAAATTCAACATTCAAAATTTTTCATTGTTCATCATTAAAAAGATTTATTGTTTAGTATTTACTATGCAAAATAATTTTTTTTTAAGACAAGACAAGAGACTTCTGTCTTCTGTCTACAGTCTGATTTCTGACTATTGCAGATTACTTGTACACTGCTTCCTTTGTGTATGTTTTCTTAAATTCCTGCAAATTAGCAAATCATAACGGAGAACGGAAAACGGAGAATTCACCAAGGAAGAAAAATTTGCTCACTCCTTCAATCGCCAATACAATACAATAGAATGATAATGAAATGAAACATTTTACAAATTTTCTGAAGCAGAAAGAGAACGCTTCTTTGAAAAAAAACTAGCCATTTCTCAAATATCAAATCTTTAATAATATCACAGTAAATAGTAGAAAATAGGAGGAAGCAAAAAAAGTACGGAAAAGATGTTTTCAGTTTTGAGTTTTGACTGTTAAAATCATATAGAGGCAAAATTGAGAATACAGTTAGATATTATTATGTAACATGTACAATATACAATCATATAAACAGACAGTACAATATGTACAACATTTAACGTACACAATATTATGTTGCCTATTCATGGTTTATTAGCACTAATTATTGTGCTATGTATAAATGTACTTTGAGCTTTTGAGTCTGACTTTGGCTATTTCTTAGACAAACATTCCACACACGTAGACTTGACTTGGAGTGGAAATAATTGTAGTTAATCGCACAAATGTGCATTCAACATTCAAAATTCAAGAATTCAAGATTCAAGTTGAAGCTCAAGCTCAAGCTAAACCTAAAGTTTTCTCTCATTTTTTTTCATTTTAGTTTCATGATTAGCCCAGGAAGTGCATCCACTTTTATCACTTCAATATACATGATACATATTACATATACTGATATATACTACGTGCCATGTACATAAATATCTAATATCTGAATTGTGCATTGTGTTACATTGTTATGTAAGTTGAATGCCGAAATTAGAATTCTGTAGAAAAGGTGTATTCTCTGTGTTCTGTGTACTGTGTACTTTAAAATATAAAATGTACTCTTTACTCCAAGTTCCATGCTCTACACTCTACACTATATACTCTATACCTACAAAATATAAGTAGTAGTACCGTTTACAAACTACAAACTATAAGATACAAAATACAAACTCTTTCATGCAATTAGAAAAGAATGAGAAGAGAACTATATAAAAAAAGAGCAACTCACGCCGAGCAAACCGAACAAAACTACAGAATACAGAGTAAAGAGTACTTAGAAAAGATGCCTATATCTATAGCTGTGGAAAAACTGACAATGGATAATAGACACGGCAAACGAGTCCGAAACTTTGTAGATACGGATATTTTATATTTTATACTTGGTATCACCAATCCAATGTTATAAATTATACATATAAAACTTGATTGTATGGGTGCCAATTGCAATCAACATCACCATTACCATTACCATTTCCCATTACCCATCGCCAATGCCAACAACCAACAACACACAAGAGCAAATGCATTGTATATTACGTGTACTGTGTACAATGTACAAGTTACGAGGAAGACGAAGACGAAAAGATGTGACTGTAAAACAGCTATTTTATAACTGAGGATTCACATGGAAAATTATTGTGGATAGATAAAAAGATATAAACTGTTTGAATTTATGAAAAAGGTATTTTATTTCATTTTTATTTCGCCACTGTCATTCACTTTCCTCTGCTATATTTTTTTACCGTGTACCTATCCCAAATCCCTAATCACTACACATGTATGGAGTATGGAGTACGGAGTATGAAAGAGATGCAACAGTACATAATGTGTATCAAATCAACATGATTCCGTTCAAAGTTTACATGTAGATAGTAGATAGTAGATACACATGAAACGTCATACATACAATATACAATATACAATATACACCGTATATGCACAATTTACAATTTAAAACATAATAAGTAGTAAAAGACCGGCTAAAGCGAAAAGTACCGTAAGATACGATAGATTTTATCCCCATAATTTTCCTTTCTATCCATGCATTTTGGATTTTGGACGGTTTTTCACTTTGTATTAGCTACATAAAATGTAATATTTAAGTACTACGTACAACGTACATTGTACATTTTACACGTAAAACAAAGCATTTATTGTATTGTTTTACTTTACTACAGAACTTGATTATTTGAATACACTTGTGGATATTTAGTATTCATTGTCCATTGTCATATTAAGGGATATTGAAAAGGTGTACCAAAATTCTCAATAAATAATTGTTTCAATTTTTGCTGTATTGAAAAATTGAAACATGTATTGTAGATTGTAAATGGTATAAAAACTTTCACCATCAACGTTTAAACGGTTGTAAAACAATAAAAAATCCATAATCCATAATATCTATAATTTATTACGACAATTTATTTTTTTTATCGGCAATCCGAAATCCAAATGGTTCCATTGACAGAATAACAAAGATGCTAATGAGCAGAGTTTCTTGATAGTGATGAAGACTTTGTACTTTGTGCTGGAACAAAGAGGAAAAGATGAAAGAACGTTGAAGAGTCCTGTTGAATGTTGACGGACTAACTCAAACGTCTCAAACCTCATCAGAAGATAGACGGGCAGCTCAAAATAATGAAAAATGAATGAATGAATGAATGGATAGGTGAATGATATGTGCTGATTAATTGCATACAACTTTTGTTTATAAGTGATTTGAGTCACGTGTGAGCATTTTAACAAGGGAGATGATGACTGGACGGTGATGTTGTTGAGTTGAACTGCACTGAGCTGCTGAGCTGATAAAGCTGATGCGATAAAGATGAACTTGATGAAGATGATGAGGAAGAAGGATGGAATTAATTGGGTAATATATAATCTATAATACAGAGTACAGAGTGTGAGGATATTAAAGGATAAGTGCATCACTCATCAGGAGACTCTCATCTAACAACTAATGAGTTAATGACTTTGTGATTGGAGACACGAGACGCCATACTCATCTCATCACTCATCAGAATCTTCGTCTCAAACCTCAAACAATGACGTATAAAGTCAAGATATGTATTATGCAATGCATGAAGAAAAGTAGCAAACGAGTCAAGATAAAATATAAATACTTATTTCCAGCTCATTTGGTGTTATTATTATTATTATTATTGTTACCTCACCATTTCATCCTCTTCTTATATTCTTATGTAACAATTTTTCCTGTCATCATATACGAATACAACGTACATTGTATATTTCCCTTCCTTTATTATTATTATTAGCAGCAACTCTCTGATTCTCTTCTCCCTCCACAGATTCTCTGTCTCCATCACTTATTGTGTTGGCTTTAGATTCAATCCTGCTGATCAATCAGTATACCGGTACGTACGTAAACTCCAAACTCTTTATATAGAGTTAAGGTTTTAGTGTATAGACTAACAGTCATATTTCAAGCTTAGTCATAATAAGATTTGACAGTAGAGATTTTACGATTTAGCTTTTTTTGTACACACTCCATATTCCATACGCCATACTAAATACATCATACACATCATGAATTTTGACATTATAAGAATGAATAAGCCTACAGAATCTAATATAGTGAACAGTGACTTGGAAACATGGACATGGACATTCTTAAGGTGCTGTGGATTGTGGATAATAAAACTAAAATGGAGTTGGATAAAATCTAATTTTCATAACCACCTTATTGTATGGTATGTTACTTTAGAATTTAGAATTTAGAATATCGAATCTAAATAATGAAAAACTATTTATATTGTCTGTGTGATCCGTTGTATAATCCATAATACAGAAAAAAAATCTATAGCAGAATTACGGTTTACGGTTAAGATCATGATTCATGATTGATCCGTTGAAGTGTCATTTTACAGCTTGTAATTTATATCTACATTCTACAATCTACAATCTACATGAATTCAAATTCAATTACAATAAATTTATATAAACCACGGTGATAAAAAGATCGTCCCGGGGTATTTTAAATGTAATATTGTTTTGTGTTTAGAGCTTTGGATTTAATCTGCGTGTAGTGTGTACATTATCATATACATTATACATATATACAATACACAATGCATAAAAATCAAGCATCACAATTCACAATATTATGGACTTTAATTCCAATTTTACTTATCAGGCTGAACAACAATACAAATCACAAATCATACACCAATACATATTCAACAAGAGTTTATCTTAGCATTAAAATGTTAACAATGCCAATGCCTGATGTGTGATATGTGATACTTGATACTTGACGCACACATGTGTAGCTAATCTACAAAGCTCAAATAATTCTTGAATAATTATTATTATTATTATTATTATTATTGAATTTTCAGCTTGTGTGTCTTAAACTATTCCTTGTTTTGAACTAGTCTCATTTATCAACAATCCAGATACATGTACAATGTACATTTTACTTGCTAAAATATGTACTGTAATAATAACTATTTGTAAAACAAATCAGAATCCTTCACTTTATATATATGGAGATGCATTCCAAATTCAAAGCCTAACTGAATTAAACTGAATTAAACTGAGCTGTCCATATCATAAAAAGATTTCGTTTTATCAATTATCAAAACTACTAGCTATCAGTGCAATCTGCAGTATAATTTTACACCATTCAAAAGTTCAACAATGCAGTTATTAAAAGTATTAAATTAATAAATCCATTTTATTAAATTAGACAGTCTTAGAAGAATGACAGTCTCACGGGGTCACAAAAACGAGTGCTTAAAATGGCATATTTACTGTATCAATAATTGTACCCACAATCTACACTTTTTACTGTACAAAGGCACATCCAAAAATCACCGTTCACAGTACAGATTTTTCTTACTACTACATTTTTAGTTAACCCAATTTATGACACGATGAAATTTGCATGAGTTTTGATTTTTGATACATATAGACATGCGATAAAAGAAAACTAATCTTTCACAGATTGAGAATTGAGAGTACACACAAGAGTTTTTTTCTTCACCTCACTCCTCACACAAACAGCTTACAAATCAGAAATCAGCCGGATGGTGTCAGAAGCTCAAGATTAGCGATCATCCTATTAAAATGAATGTCAATCATACTTGTCTCCTGCTGTAATCAGATTTTGGAGATGGACAGTTTGAGCATAAAAAAATAATAGCTATTCTTTGAGCATATATTTGTCACTGATAAATTATCAGTACATATTAGCATTTTAGCATCAGCCACAGTGAAAGAGTTTCAGGGCGGAGAAAGAGAGGTCATTATAAATTGGATAACAACTTAAATCAAAATAATAATAATAATAATAATAATAATAATAGATCTGAATCTGGAATAAATAATACTGCTAATAATAACAGTTCAAATAGTGGAAATATTATTCAAAAAAAATGAAATGCAACATACATACAACACATTTTTGGTGGTAAAATACTTTCTTTTTCTTATTAAAGCTTGAAATTTGGAATTAGTACATTGATTTTGTGCATGATAAACCTAAAAATGAAACTAACCAAACCTATATGTGCCATGTACTCGATCCTAAATTTTACGTATAAAATGCAAAATGTCTAGAGGAATCTTATCAACCTGCGAATCAATAATATAACTTGTAAATTCAGGAATAATTTTGTTTGTCCTAAAATGTGGAAAAAATGCTCTTTTGAAACAAGAGAGAGGAGAGAAAAAAACATGTCTTGTATCTTGTACTTGACGTACATGTTGAGGGTGTGTTATTTTGTTGTTTCATGTGTTGTCTTAAATTTATACACAGATTATTTCATATTTTATGGTATTTTTCCTCCATGTATGCTTAATGTATACATTATAAAGTGTACATAATACATGACGAGAAACGATACACATGAGATAGGATATGCGTGAATTCATCCTTCATCGTTCATACATCTATCGTATCTTGTTAAAAATATTCAATTGAATCGGAGGAGGATGTTAAAAATGTGGTCAACACACGAAACCACGCTTGTAGTTTGTGATTTGTGATACATCCTACATACTGATACAATATAAAATGTAATGGTAAAAAGTAGAAAGATTGAGAAAAATCCAAAGAGACGAAGAATTGAGTTAAAACTGAAAGCAGCAAGAAACAACAACAACAGCAAAAACTTGGAACATTTTATGTAACAATGCGAGTTTTAGTCCAGCACAGAGAATTGAGAATCCGCTTGAGGCTTGAGGCCAGTAATAATAATAATAATGATAATGAAAATAATGATAACAATACCAAATGCAACAATCCACAATAAATGTTGCATGAAAATGAAAATATGCAATGTGCACCCTGCAATCTTGTTCATTCCTCCTGTACGGAACAACATTACATTTCATTGATGTGGACTGTACACTGAATAGTTTAGATTAGAGTATAGAAAATTGAAAAAACAGTGAGGTCTCATCATTTTAAATTTAAATAGCAAACCCGAAGGAACGATAAAACTGAAGCTGACTGAAAAGATTCAAGATGAATCTAGAATCTAGACAAGAGACAGCACAATCAGTATGAAATATGAACTTTGAATAATATACAGTCCCTTGACACTTTGAACAATTCACAATGGAACCGCCAAATGCCACACCGATTCAGGAACAAGCAAATAGGACATTTATAAATGACGCGAAAAATTACCATGCTTTTTAGCCATGGGCAAAATTCTAATTCACAACAAAACTGGTAAATCAATGACATATACATCAAACAAAACTGTTTTTTTCCCGAGACTACGGATTTCTGAATTCTGAATTAAATCATAAACTAAGAACTGAGTACCCGATTGTATTTTATTTTATCATGGTCAATGCTATGAAACACCTCATCAAGTCATCTTTCACCTTTTGTTTGCCATTTCATCTATCGGAATTGACTAGTATTTTGACATTTAACCCAGCGGCAAGAGTAAGAAAGATCCGACCATTTATAATCTCCTTTTTAATAGTGTTATTTGTATAATTTTTTTCTCCCATAATAAATTATACCTTCGACCTACATGCTGTATGCAGTTTTGATTTTTGATTCATTTCTTGTTGAAATAATACTGTCTTCAATAATCTTTATCATCATCCATTGCCGATTGTGAGATATAACAAACATGTTTTTGTATTTACACGTACTCGTAGTCCTCAAATTCATGTTCATGTACAATGTACATTTATAAATTTTACTCGTTCTTTCTTTCTCTCTCGAATTATTGACTATTGTTATAGTTGTGGATTGTGAATATGAAAACACGTTGAAAGTTGAAATATAAAGATAAGGAAAAATATGACGAGGATAATGATGGATTTACGTGGAATACATAAATTGTAAAAAATTGTATGAGGAACATAGAACATCACATAACTGCAAATATCGAGACAAGATTCAAGATTCAAGACTCAAGATTCACGTGTGTATCCAATTTTATGCCCACACAACACAATACACGAACACATCCTGATTCCGTATAGATATTAGATGTACAGGCAGATTACCTGTTGCATCTTACATCATGTGCTTTTAAATACATACAAAGTGTGCCTCAAGAAAGAAATCCTAGTCATTTCAAGATTCAAGGTGATATTATCTGTTATCTTCGTATCTCCAAATTTTCATATTTTCGTATTTTCCACATGAAAATTATCTTGAATTGAAGATTGAAGATGGGTTTACAAAATAAAAAAACTGTCTAGCCACAGTTTATGCGTAAACTGTTTGGACAGCTCAATGTATGAAACAATAATAGTAATAATAAAATGAGTAAATATTAAATAAACTAATACGTACTTATTTTCCTTAGACAGAGCTTAGACAGATCTGTAGATGTTTACAAATCGTGTCTACAGAGTATACATATTATACACACTGTACACAGCGTATATTATACATTGAACGTGATATGTACTATGTACTGTTTGTGAGAAATAAATACAAGGAGAACCGTGCGCAAATTGACAAAGCTAATTTATGGCATAAAAACTGTCCTCAATTATTATGAATAAGGTCGTGTTAGGTCGCTTAAAGAAATCCCCCCTTCGTCACGAGTCGTGAAAAGTCGGAAAGAATAATAAGCAAATGTTTTTGATTTACTTTAGCGGATTTAATTTACAATTTGCATTACGTGTGTAATTTCAAATTCGATATTCGATATTTGATATTGATTGTTGAGACTTGATACAAATGTACACTGTACAATGGTCAATGTCTCAACCTTTCTTCTTTTCTTTTACTTTGTCTCAACAAAAGCAAACAAATAAATCTCATCTGACTCCTTGTTAAAATTATTATGTATCATGGAGAAAACTGATATTTTATGATTCATCAGCAGTTATACAGGCTTCTGCCATGTCAAAATCCGTTGTAGTTGTCTATAATATTGTTTCTTTTCAGGTATTTATTATGCATCCTGTATATTGTATATACTGCAGTATTCTGTATTCCATACAAGAATAAAAACTAAAACATGAAATGTCATTGAACAATGAAAAAAATCATAAACCACGAACTTGTTGTTTACAATTCAAAACAAATAAATAAACAATCGCTAAAAACAATTGACTCACAAAATTAGTGATTGAAATTGACTGTTGGCTTTTACCTTGTACATATACACAGGATATAGGTCAATCAACTGCAAACTGCTACAGTGACTCATAACTCATAAATGTCCAATAATAAACAAAAACAAACATAGCTATGTACTATGTATAGATTTGAAAACTCGTTTGGTTCGAGAATCAAAAGTGTATACTGCCATGTACGGAATCGTGTGCATAAATAAAAAAACTGAATTTTGTATCGTGATTCTTGATTCTTGAGGTTGTGATTTTAAAACTATGAAAGTATAAATAATACTTGTCTAATATCAAAGAGAAAGCAAAAAAGGTAATGTTTAGTTTTATAAAAATGTCATTAGCACGTTTAATTTTGGTTTGTAAACTTTTCAGTGAGAATAACTCATACATGTACAATATACATACAAACGACAACACACGACAGCAACATATCTACCACATACTATACTATAGACTGTGGGTGGAATGAAGAAAAAATGAAATTATGCTACAATAATTATTATTATTATTATTCCAAACAATAATTATTTTAAACCACGTGTCATTATTATTGGCTTGAGAGAATGTAAAATGTAAAGTGATGAGACACGTCTATGATATGTATATTTATAAACAATCTGACGCGTTTAGTTCACAATCACAATTCTAATTGAGGCCAGGGAACTGACTCTAGCTCCATTTTTTTATTATATTTATATATATTTTATATTTAGTACACTTTTACTTTAGACATTAGACATTACCACCACACAACTAACAAAACTACCTACCATTTATGATTTAGTCCATCATAATACGAACATTACACATACATTGAACACATAATATGTACTAGTTACTAGTGTTTGCCGGAGAAGTTCTCTCCTCAATGTTTTAAAAATTATGGATATATACATATATATATTTATACCTACACATCCAATCCAATCCAATCCAATATCCAACATCAGCACACAACACATCATTCCGTCTCAGTCGCAGTCTCAGTCTCACTCACTCAACTCATTATGATATGATGCATGCACTTTTTTAATAAATAAAAAAGTATTCTCTCACGACTGTCACGTTCTATTTTTGACTATGTTTTTCTACCATATTATACTTGTGTATGTTTTATGCACATGATTCTATTTCATCCAAATCGTGGTTAAGTTAGTTAAGTTGCAAGTTGTTTGTCATAAAGTAGATTTCAGTAAAGAAAGGAAGATCCCTCCGTACTCCATAGTATGGAGTCCATACACAAATGCATAAATTTACATGCTAAATACAGAATACTGAATGATCTAAGTACTCGTAATACAAATTTATGGTCGTATCTTGTACAATTTACAATGTAGGATGCATTGAAAATTTGGGAATAATCATAATCATAACAATAAGCAGATTGCATATTATACATTATACATTATGTAGATGAAATTGATCCAAACGTATTTTTTGTATCGAAGACGTTGAGTGCTGAATAAGAAAGGAGAGCAAAATGACGACATGGTAATATTAAATATCCTCCCATTGTTCAGACTCGTTTTCGTCTTCGTCCTCTTCTTCGGCTTCGTTTGCATTCGTATTTTCATTTTCATATAGTATCATCATCATCATGTTCTCTTGTACTTTGTACTATTCATAATTTATAATGGACTGTGGATTGTAGAATTGTAAAATGTAAAATGCATCTGCCATAATACACAATCTACACACAGACTGTTATACATTGAATATGGAATATGGAAAGATGTATGATGACTGAGAGACCTGTGCAAAAAATATGCACAGAGATTACAGATCAAATGTATCAGTTACAAAAAGAGAGGATAACAATAGCAGGCGTATTTACTTCACATTATGCTGTTGTCGTAATTCTGCCTTTGATCTAAACTCTAAGCATACATAATGCATAATACATAATTTGTAACACACTCTACTGTATGCTTCTTGTTCCATACCATTGCAAAATGATATTGTGAACTTGGGAATTGTGAATTGTACTACTATATTTACTATCTGCTTGGAAGCTGTAAGCTTCAACTGAAGCAGAGCTGCTGGAAAGCAATTTTGACATTTCTTTCTTTCTTACAACCTTTTCAATTTTAGTTCATGGTAAAGACAGAAACACGAGTGCATATTTAGTACGCAGTGGGAGTTAAACCTTGGAGGAAAAGTTATGCATTTCATACAAATGCTCTCCAGCAATCACAATGACAATCAAGATAACTATGCATATTGTATATTTTGTAAGAAAATGTGCAAGAATTTTTCTAATATGAGATTTAAGGTTAATCCCACAATTAACAATTAGCATAATACATAATACTTTCATGCTCTGTACTCCATACACAGTTTATAATTTTGCAAACCAGGAAAATTATTACATGTAATTAGCATCTACAGAAATTTTCCCATATTAACATGCATAAGGCATCTGTATGAATTACAGAGAAAATAATAATATTATTATTGTTTACGTTATAATTTATAATATATAAATAGTAAATAAACAAGGGCATGTATATTAAATATATTATGTAATATCTTTCAAGTATAGTAGAATCATTTAACTACTGAACATTGTATTCAATATTGTTTATTGCTCTCAAAATGAAGATACTACAAATCATCAATATGTTTATGCAACTTAGATTTTATGCAAAGTTAATTTGTTTTTCCTGTTACTTCCACTTATTTTTTGAAACGTGCACATTTGACATTGCCCATTCATTCACATAAGCCATAAGCATGTTCTTTGTAGAGGCAATCTATACCTGAGAAAATCATGACCTTCAATAACTATTTAACTAGGACCTAGATTTTAAACTTTTAGGAAGGTTATGGGGTTATACTGCAGCGTATGTTTTATCATTTTACTTATGTCAGTAATACAGAGTACAGAGTCTACATAATTTTAAAACAATTGACCCACAACAATCTAGAATTAATTTTCCTCATATTCAGACATAGGCAATTTGAAATTCAAAACTCAAAACTATGTACTCACTTAAATAAACTTCCGACGATAAGTAATTTACGTAAAGTGAACAAGCTTTATTGTTTATGCTACACGCCTTTTAAATATTATACTGACTAATTTACTCCTCAATTCGACTACGAACTATTGAACTATGGACGATGGACAAATGAGATTTTAATGAAAAATACTTCAAAAAACGGAGGATCAACAAATTAATTAGCTTCAAAATTTCCATATCAAAAAGCAATTGGCTATTCCTCAAAAAAGTATCCACTCCCCAGTTCATACAATGTTTACAACATAATACATCGGTATTTATAATACAGTATAAATGAGTTGACAGAGAGACTCAATTACAACGATGATAAATGGGTATTTGAAGAGTATAATAATAATACAATGTACCATAAGAAGTGGATTGTAAATGCTAACGATATGCAGTTAGACAACAAACGTTCAACGTGTTCAAACAAACAAACACGAAGGAAATGATGATGATGCTGATGATGATGATGACTATTCAATGACTATACATTTTGAGTAAATGCAATTCGATTTGCCTCTTTCTTATGCCTACTCCATTCCATCATCATTTCAGTTTTCAGTCTCTCTATCATGCATCATGTATAATCATAAGAACTTGACCGACACAAACTTAACTAAACATACTATTCTGTTTTATGTGTAGCCAAAAAGTTTACAATTTATAATGCCATGCACATACAAAATATACAATGTATGTACAAGTAATTAATTAAACTGGATTTGTTGATGTCGTGCATGCATGGATGAAGTGAAAATAGACATGAGCAAAAACTCAAGCTCAAATTCAAATCTTTAGTCTGTACATTGCACATTGTAATACTTATACACCTATTTAGCATCTCAAATCTCAAAAACCACAGCCAACTTTGTAAATGTTTGTTTACACGACTCTTTCTCTGTGCCTTTGTAAGTTTTGAATGAAAGGCAATAAAAAGTTAAAACACGGATGTCAGTGAATATTGAGTACCAAATACCAAATACAAACAAGATTTCAAATTTTAATACAACTTTGAATCCCGACTAAAGAAGAGGGACGAAAGATGAACTTTCCTATGATCATAAAAAATGATGAAGAATCATAATAATATGTGTAATATCATGTAGACGTTGTAGATGAAGTCTGATGTTTGATATGTATGATGACTGGATTTATTGAATGGCATGACACGTCATTTGATGTTTCTCACTACCATTTCTCTCTCTCTCTCTCTCTCTCTGATCTCCGAGAAAAATCAGTATTTATTCAAATTGTTACGTCGATCATTGTCTATGTCGTGTAAAATGGAAAAAAATCGTGGCCTACCTCCTGTATTCAATACTCAATACTAAAAACTGGCTACGTCGTTCATTATGATAAGTAGATGCTTTTTAGTTTTGTTTTTTTTCATCTTCCTTTTACCATTGAATAAAAAAACCTTCAGTCTCAATGTATATAGATAAACACGCAACACGCACGATGGACAGACTAAGAACAAGAAAAAAAACAGGGACAGAGAAGGTGGAAAACGGAAAAGAACCGCAAAAGTTAGTCACATCATATACATACACTTTGTTTTGTTTCGTAAGTTGTGAGTTCACAACTTTAATATGGAAATTACTTAACAAAAGTAAAAATAATAATAATTATTATCATTGGTACTGTTACTTCTCTATGTGCTTAAAAATAGGAGAAAAAATATAGATATGGATTTCGAGTCTCGAGACCGCAGCATAATTTATTTACAATACTATTTTTTACAAGTTTTATAAGAGGTGTGAGCTATCATCTTGTGCTAGTTTTCATAACATGTATGAAGGACAGGACTCATAGTACTTTAGCCATTAAAATATTATCAGTATAGATTTTTCAGATGAAAAAACAGCTCAAATTCCCATCAAAATTAATTACCATGAAATTATAAAACACTTTTGCCTTTATACAAAACTCAGACTGTTAAAAATTTTGCATAATACTGGATAACAGACTGTTTATGTTTATGTAATGTTTTTTTACTACTGTTCCTCTCGAAATCAACTTCATGAAATACACTATGTTATTAGTTATTACAATAATGTATAGTACAAAAAACCATAAGGTGCTCTTGATATTTTTATAGTAATTCATCATCTTTATCAAAGTATTGCATAATGAATAAGTACGCAAACCATATAAATATTTCCTTACAAAACAATACACAGAGTAATTTTCAATTTTCAACTGAAATTTCACATGCTATTTAGACTGTGTATCATGTAAATTCGCTTATTGTTGGTTTAGTTTTAGTTAAGTTAAAATGGAATGACAAAAGTTTGAGGATTAGCGTGTTTTATACCCCTAGCTCAGCGCAATCTGCACTGTGGTATTTTCCCTTCATATAAAATTACATGTACAACGCAGTTTACAATTGACGGCAAGAGAAGATTCTTACGTAGTTTACGTACGAATGCTAAATATGTACATTGTAAAAATTACGCATCGTACCTCATATACATATGAGATATGAGACACATACATGGAGTTTCGCATTGCAATGCGGAGAAAATAAAGGGATGAAAAAAAATACTTGAGACAGAAAGAGTGTAAAAAAAATCGACAACTTACTGGGAACATTCCCGTTTCTGACGACTCCGTTCGGCTTCATTTGATTTCCTTTATTTCATGATACGAGGACGTAGCACTATGATTATAATAAATGATCTTCGTTTCACTTGGCTAAATAGTTGTGTTTCAACAGCATAAGCACGCCCTTTTAAAGCCAACTCATACTCACATAATACTTGTACTTGTAACTTCCTCCTCACAATTTCTTCTTTTTCTTAATCGGTCAAAAAAACCACATAGGTATCAATTTTGGTTCCAGCCACACAATTTAAAGAGGATAGAGTCTTAAGTCTTGAGAGAGAGGGGAGAGAAAAAAGAGAGTTGTTTCCACTGTTCGTGTTTTTCAATTCTGATTAAATCCACAAAAGTTTTTATCTCTTCCAACTTTCAACACAATGTGCCGTAATTTTTTTTACTCGATACAAAATTTGCAAAATCTTTTGTCCTTTTCTTCTTTTTTTTCTTGGTTCACAGATTATTTCACTGGCAGTTGATGAGTAAACTACTGTATTAAAATTCCTTCTGTATAGTTGTTCCTTTTGGTTTTATATTGTAATGTATATTCATACATGCACAATATACAATATACACACAGTATTCGAAATTCAAGTTAAATTCCGTATCATCCTTTGGTACAATAATATTATTATGCAATAATACTGAATAACACTGAATGCAAATTGCAAATTAAGCTGTTCAAGTAGTGGTTTAAGTCATTAAATTGGATTGGAAGAGTAAATGTTTACACACGATAGTTTCAAGTCTCAAGTAGTTATTGCACCGTTGAACTTTTAAAACGAAACGAAATAAACCCTGGGATTAAACATTAAACAACACATAATATGTCTACAGTCTACAAGAAAAATCCTGCTAATTATCTGGTCACTAGAATCAGGTAGCATTCATAATTCATAATAATGACGAGAAGAATAATGATTCAGGAAATATTTTTGCACAGGGAACTAAATCAGAATTCACAATGTTTTATGTTTTGAGTTTGGTACTACAAAAAAAAGTGTATGGTCGAAATTTTTTTCTTTTACAAAATCTCGTTTTTCCAGAAATTACCCTCTTTACTTTCCAAGCACGTACTTTTTAACTATTTAGTTATTTGGTCCAGAAAATATAGTAAATACCAAACGAGTATGTGGTTTTCATCATTATAGAATGCAGAATGTGGTGATGACAATGTATGAACGTTAATTTATCATACTGTAATCATGAACCATTGAACTATTCAAATTGAACTGTTAAACCAAGTCTGTATTCAGTCAGTTTCATTTATTTAGTTTTATTATGTATAAGCTTGAAATTTGGAATGTAAAAAAATTCACCAATTTTTCACTAATTCACTTGAATGACTGACTGATTTTTTTTCTGTTTTTTTTTGCTTCCAACGATGATGATTATAGTTTTTTTCTGTTTTCCGTTTTTTTTTAAATCCAGTCAATAACTGAGTCTGTATAATTTATGTACGATGTTTTTAAGGTTCATATCAGAAATATATATGTACATCAACTGTAGTAATTTTTAAAAGGTTCACTGAATTCTCAATTTCAATAAGTGATAGTAATAATGAGAATAATTATTTCTACTATATACGAGTTCACAACACATTAAAAATTCATATACAAAAATAATATACAATGCACAATCACATGTATAGCTAAAACACAGTACCAACGAATTACTTTTTAAATACTAGTGTTGTATTACTCTTGACAGTTTTTAATACACATGCACTGACTTTTCTTATGCATGAAAGTACAAAGCAGTAGAGAGTTGCTGTAGCTTCCACACATTAAGCAAGAAGCACTAAACTGGCGAACCCCCTTATTCTTCTTCTTCAGTTCACAATGAGTCAAGTCACTAGTATTAAGGTAGTTATTTACGTGGGTGATGGTTGTTGTTAGGAGTCAAAAGAGCTTACTCAAATGACATGCGATGGCATATATATTATATGATATATTCGTATTTCTACGTGCATGTGTGTGGTTATTTATTTTTTTCTTCAGATTTTTCAGTAATTGTCTGTATCACAGCTCTTTTTTTCTCACTCGTTTGTTTTCTTTGTAGTTGCATGTGTTTTATGTATCCATCATGCTAAATGGGAAAATGTGATATCTTGTGTTTTGATGTGAAGGCGTTTACAGATTTATTTGACGGAGGGAGGAGGAATATTCATATGCAAATTTATTAACAGCACCTTTCGTACCAAGCGTATTGTTGTTATTATTGTTATTTGCACAATCTAGAAAATTTTCTTGTTTTTATCAATGGAGAATGTCAATCACTGCACTGCACATAATATGTATGTAGTTAGTTATTTCTAATTTGTACTAGTCGGACTGCACAGGAACAGTTATCTTCCTATTGTCAGTGAGTGAAAAATGTAATTTCTTTTGACTGATTTTTTCTTGTAATATTTTTACTGTAAGTCTACATGTATTAAGGATCATGTGCGGTGTATAAAATATAAAATATATGATTTAGGCCTCACACCTTGAACTGTTTATGTATAGTTAATTCGATACAAATTGAAAGGACTGTTTGAAGTTTGGATTTCGGATTATGATTTATTTGATACTGTTCACACCTTCTTGGTTTCTTCTCACTTTTTCTTGACTTTTTGATTCATAGATTACGGATGATTCTATAACAGTAAAATATCCAATATCAAACTTTGTGGTGATCGTAATGAAGTGGGTATTGCTTCAACTATATCACATATCACTTTTGCAATATTTAGCAGTGTTCCATATATATATTCACTTGATTTTCTTTCTTGTTGAGCAAAACATGTATATGTGAACACTCAATATTTTGATGTTGTCAAATGAGAAGGAATGATGAGGTTGTGGTATTAATCTAATACTTTTCGTATACGGTACACGGTACTGTTCTGTTTAGAGTTTATAGTTGGAATTTGGTCGTAGTTAAAGTTGTGGCAGATTTTTTACCGCACTTACTTAAGATATATACAGGTAAAGCGTGGGAGAGAAAAATTTTCTTGTCAAGTCCACAAGTGTAATCATGAACAACTTGAGAAGAGAATTTTTGGACTTGGAATTTGGAATGATGATGAAGAATGGGGATGACAACTGTGTTCCTTCAATTTAATTCTCTCACAGAAATCTTCAATGCAGAGCAATTTTGATGTTAATGTTGAAATAATGCTGAATTTTTTCTCTTCCTATCACTCACACATAACATGGAACTGCTGTCTATATTTATGTATTCTTAAGTATGAGGGGTGAGCATTCAGGATATATACCATATACTAGCAATTAGCACAGGTGAAGAACAAGATACGGAAATTTCCTCCCATGTGAGTTTGCCTCGTTGATGTTTTCAGTTCTACCTGCAAGTGAGTAAATCCAAAACAAAATACGCATGTATTATATATATATTACAAATTACATCTTAACTTTATACACTGAGATGCGGTGCACATTGTACACCGTACATATAATACTGTGCTCTTATGTGTAAACACAACACAACATATAAATTTTTCCACGTTGACAATTAACGATACAATTATTGCATTTTCTTTTCTTATATGTGCAATGAATACATTATTATCCTACATTATAATATGATAATACATTATGCATATGGATATACATATATACATATGCTTTTGCTTTCTGAAAAAAACTGTAATAATAACCAATTTTTTTACTTCATGTGAATCTGCATTTTTATACGTCGTTATACGGTATATACTGTATGTATGCCTCTGTATATATGTACAATGTAGATATCATACATAATATGATGTTAAGTTAAGTTGCGCAGTATAATTATACTGACATTCAATGTATCATCACAACACAATATAGTACCAAGATAAAAACAATACATGTATTTAATAATAGTATGTAATACACAATCATCTCATGACCTTGTACTGAGAAACTTTAATTCAACATAATATGAAATTTTCTCTTGGTTCTTTCGTTTCTCTAATAAATTCTATAAATGTACTATGCTACACAAGCAAATCAGAGGAAATTACGTATTTTCCCTTGTGATAAATCCAAATCCAGTAATTAGAAGTTCTATGATATAGGTAGAAATGTATATAAATATAAAGGTTTCGACTGCTGTACTATGATGTTTAAAACAAAAAAAAACTTGAGAATAATACAACTTATGGATATGAACTAAACTTAAACCCAAGTGTAAACTTTTAGAAATATCTCCCTGTAAAATATCAGCTCAATTATTTTACCTTGATTTTTCAAGAAAGTTGTTTATAATATATTTACATGTCCAAACACTACTGATTTCCACAAAAGTATTTCCTGATATTTCATGATTGGAAATAATTCTTTAAAACTGTCATTTTTATCCATGGGGTTTGTAAAAAGTAAACTGAACCAGACAAACGACAAACAAGCACTATCAAGTACAGAGGCTGGAAAACAGAATGATACTGTGGAGAAGAATAAATGGGCACTGAGTTATGAACACAGAAGACAGGTAGATTGTAAAGAGCAAACGAAGAAGAAGTCCATTTAGACGGTATGTATTTTGTATGCCTCGAGCACAAAAATTTATGTGTGCTTATACATACATACATATATACATCAAACGTCAATTTCGATTCTTCTTCTGGCTGATGTTCGAAATTCTAAGTCATACCTTAACTGTCTAATAGTTAGACTTATCTTAAAAGGACAAGATGCGCACATTCCTACTCTTTTTATTCTCCACCTTTTACAATCTTCAACATGTTATAAGTTATAGAATAATAATACTGTGTACTTTAATACATTACTATTTACTAGATATTTATTATGTTTATGTCCATGTTATTATTTTGACTCTAAAAGTAGCTGTACATAACATAAAATATCATCAACGCATATTATATCATTATATATTATATGCATAAAGCATGAATGTATCATGGATGCAATTACTTGAATTCGAAACGTCACTGATTTTAATAATTTTGATTTTAAGTTTGTCATTCAAAGCCTGATGATGTCTAATGTGTAATGTGTATATGGTATGGGTACATGAAATTTTCGGTATTGATTTGAGTACAGACTGTACTGTACAGTGTACAGTATATAGTTGAACATTGAATATTATGAGGAGTCCGTTATTACAATGTCCATTTTTTGGCCATCATACAGAGAGAATCATTGACACTTGTCAGCATCCTTTCATTACTGCTAACTGCTAACTATTCACTGTTCACCTTTGTGTGTCAAATGTGTGAAATATGAAATATGAATTCGAATATTAGTTCTAATATGGAAGAAGTGTATTATATAGTAATAATAATGATAATTTTGTTATTATTACTTTGAACCATTCTAAATTGATTTTATAAAATAACGTTATACTATAATACAGTTAAATTTTGATTGTGTGTGGTAGATGACATTTAACGTATGTGTATGGATTACCCATAGATCTCAAAATATACTACAAAATACGATCGAGATGAAGAACGAGGAACAAATAAAGTATACAATACATATATTATGTATAGATCTATGAAAATATTAATGATAATTTTATTATTGATTATTATTATTAACACAGTATATGGACACTATACAGCTTACTACGAAATCTTCTATTTATGAAGTTAAGTAGGTACCGTGTTACTTTTTCATTGGAATCAATTAATCTTTTTTTTTTGAAAAAAAATTAATTGGACAAAATAATTACTGTATCTTTCTCTGTCCGTGTGTGTATGCCCCTACACCAAGGAGCAGACTAATACAGTCTCAAACGGCATTATTTACTGCTGTAAAATAATGATATAAAAAATTCTTCATTCATTTCTTTTTGATTCATTATTTGCCATAGATCAAGCGTAAAAAGAAATAAGTAATCATGTAAGTACATATTGTAATTTTAATTATTTAAAACCCCTACAGGCTCATCTTTGAATAAGAGACAGAGGTACATTTCTGTACACTATACCCTAATATGTATTAATTAACCACATAATATTACACGATTTAAAACTATGCGTCTATTGTTTATAACAGTACATAGTACACGTCTCTGTCATATGTACATCTATGCATTCCAAATTTCAAACAAATAAAACTTTATTTTTATGACTGATGATGATGAATAGCTGAATACATTGAATATTGAATACAAATGAGAGTGAAAAAACTGTAAAAACCGGAAAGTTGCTTTCCTCTAAATTATATTATAATGATTTCAAATTTCACACACCTTACTTGAGATTTGAGTTTTGAGAATCCTCTCTCATATTATTATTGTATACAAGGAATAAGGAGACTATGTTATGAATTAAATTATGCAAGCTACTTTTCGTCTTCTTCTTGCCAGATTTCAGTAGTTGATGCAAGTTCAAAGGTACACCTTTACAAATAGTATTAACCTTATTTAGAAGGAGCAATGCGTATAATACAGATTACAGAACATATATATTTATTACTGTACGATGTAAGTACGACAGTATAACAACATTATGTTTGAGTAAAATTGAAACACACACCTTTTGTGTAATCTTGAATAACATATTAGTATTTCATGTACTATAATATTATTTATTTACGACTTTTAATCAGAAACCCGTTGTTTTCATTCTTGTTACGTGCTTCTCACTTGTACCTTAAACTGAATTATATTTTGAAAAAACATTTTTACAAACTATTTAAATACTAGACGGAGTACGCTGCATATGAGTATTTATTTTACATAATATATGTATGTACATAATTATCATCCGCATGTCATCCCCTCTGATTCTGACTTATTCAAATGATAACAGTTTTATAATCTAATCACACAAAAAAATGTTAACGATTAAAATTCTAAGGACAGTTTTTTTTTGTTTTAGATATTCAAGAGGAAAAAATGTGAGGCGTTTTTTATGATCAAATAAGAGAGTTAAAAGAGTAAAGAGGATGTTAAATGTTCATACAGAAATTAAACGGTTAATTTTTCATCTCATAATATTTAAGAGGTATCCATATATTGTATAATATAAAACGTCATAAAATATACTTAATATACATGACGATAGTATAAAGTATAAGTATTTTAATACTGTGTGATGATACAGTATACCGTTAAGATAAAGGTTTAAGGCATTTTATACGATATTTTATATTATACATGATTACGTATTACACATGTTACATGTTGAAGGAAGGAAGGAAGACGGAATACTATTTTATTGTACGATAACAATGAAAGAAAAAACGACAATAATAATAAAACATTCTTATCGTTTACAGTTTTTGTTTGATAAAAGAGCAGAATGCGAATATGTATAGTAATATATTATGTAGAATGTAGTATGAACATGTAATGTCCAATGTATAGACTTGAGAGAACTAAAGACACTCAGGTTAAGTATACCTTTGTCGTATTATAATTTATAATAATCTTGTTATTGTTGTAACTTTTTGTTTTACCTTTTAATACAACATGAAAGCAAAAGTCGTAGGCTGTGGGTACATACCTTTAGTACATATGTATGCATACAAATGTTGTATGTACAATGTGCATGGATTATGTAAATGCCGTGAGTATACAATGTGCACAACTAATACATAATATTTTGACTACCTAAAAAAAATAACTGCTTAAGTACTAAGTACATTTAAAAATGAAATAAATTCATACTTACTGTGTACAATACTCAAGTTCCTCTGAGACTCTTCAAACTCCAAACTCCAAACTGTTGTTGCTGCTGTCTGCTGTCATTAGAAAACGGAAGACGAAAAAGATTGGCGAGATAATCCAATGACGATGAAGAGGTGAAACGAGGAATTAATGTTATAAAATTTTATAATTTATAATAGTCTTGTCTTATGAAAATGACTGTTCCATCAAGCAGTTGATAGTTGATACCACTGATACTACATTAACATTAATCGATTTTTCACACAAAGTATAACTGCTAATATGATTATATTATTATAATATTTTATAAAACTGTGGTCTTAAGTAATAAATGATGTTAAGGGAAATAATTAATTAAATGATGCTCACTATTACTTTTATAACCGGTCAACTGTGTGAAGTGCAAACACTGAACTGTGTGAAATTTTGATCAGCTGTCACAAAATCAAAATTTTTTACTACTGAGCAAGCATGTCACTGTAGACGCAAAACTATGCGAATGAGCGGATTTTTAACTTAATTATGTTTTGACAGTTCCTATTGAGTTTTGAATTTCGAATACAATTTGTAAATAAAACGACGACAGTTTACACTGTTTTGTCTTTACATCGGCAATCTTCAAGAGTAGAATTTCGAAGTTAATAAAATATTATGTACTTCGACGGATAGAAAAATCCACTGATGTGTACACTTCACAGTCTGAGACCTGTCTAAAAGTTGTTGCTCGCCTTTGCACTTCCCTTCTCCCCCTTTTCAATGTGTGTTGTGTATTAGTATTAGGTATGCTGTAACAATACAAAATTGTAGTAGTGTTACGAGTTACAGTATACATGGAGGTAGCCTAACTGCCTGTACAAGTATTTCCTCCGTTCTCTTATATCCTGTGTATGTCTCGTAGACCATCATGATAAAACTACATAAATAATATATATGTATAATGTATTGTATATACACACTATGCACATCTTGGTACATCTATGAAGTAGGAATATGCCTGTATTTATGTTCTACACCCTATGTAGTAAACACATGAAATCCACTACAAATCCAGCAACCACTCACAATAAAGCGGGAGAAGAAAATGCTACATAATATTATATACCTAATATTATGTTTCGTAGTAATACTTACAAATATAGCTATACATGGTCAATATGAAGGCTAGTCAATAATAAATAATTTATACTATTATATTGTATATGTGCATATATATATACATGCACTTATTTTATTGTGAGTATACTCTGTAATCAACAGGTGAGTGCATATCTTCTCCATTCTCCATGCTACCCACTACGCATCTATGAATTTATGGACACTCGTATAAATGTATGTGTCTCATAGTAGTATGTGTATGAATTCACCCTTCAAGTAATTGAAATCTATATCATAATGTCGGACAAGAAAAAACATCCTCCTTCTACGTACAACCATACAGACTACTTGTACATATAATGCATTATGTAACCCAACAAACGGAGAAGTAGATAGTAGATAGGACAAACGAAAGAAACGACAAGAAGCAAGTTCCTTTCGTTCCTTGTAGTAGTTGTAAACTACGTGCATGTGCATCATGTATATCTCTCTATGTAAAAAAAGGAACTTTAAAACCCTTTTTTTTAAAGTAATACGTAATAGAACTTCTGTTACATATTATTACATGCATGGAAAATCTGTCCGATCATACGATCGCACGATTTTGCGAGGCCCGCAAAAATAGTATGTTTTTTAGCGAGCCAGCGTTGACGGGAAATTTTTTGCGAGGCTTTTCGAAAAAAGCTTTTTTTAGCGAGATTCTTCGAAAAAAGCTTTTTTTGGTTTTTGCGAGGCTTTTCAAAAAAAGCTTTTT